>JAJLXW010000462.1:0-14027 GCA_030571515.1 Monosporozyma aquatica
TTATATATTCCTATAATGTAACTTTCTTAGGAGAGGGAAGTTACTTAGAATAGGGGGTTATATCAAGGCGTCCCTCGATGATAACCAATGCCAATCCCTGGCTAAGAATGTCTAGACAATAAACGCCGATGGTGTATCACTCACCAATTTAACCCCTTGTTATATTTCATATTTCAGTATTTCAAATCTGGGGAAAACTACAGCGGAGCTAAAACTCCGGAATTAATCTTATTTCCGTTCTTATTTCCGTATTCCAATTAATATCCATTTTAATGAATCAATTCCTGTTAAACTAAAGACTAATTCACTTTCATATCATAGGGTTATGAGACTAACCCTTGTCTAATCATGTATCATAACTGTAGGGCCTTATAGGGTTAATTCATATGATCAATTCTGAGACTTACCTTCGATCACATATGTTACAAAAATTCAAGATGAAGCGGTGGCTCAATGGTAGAGCTTTCGACTCCAGTTAAATTCTGGATTTTCTCGGAAACAATTGCAATCGAAGGGTTGCAGGTTCAATTCCTGTCCGTTTCATTTTTTTTGGATTTTTTGGCTGATAAAGAGGGATTTACGTTTTATGCCCAAAAGGGGAAGTTGCTCTTGTTGAAACAAGGTTCTAGGCTCTTTGAAACACAGATCAAACCATCTGAGTTTCAAAAACGATATATTGGATACTAGAAAAAAGATTGATGAAACAAATCAATCTAAGTACACCTTGTAGTACTAACAGTTTTTGGAATGTAATATATAAAGGCAATAGATTTAGTTGTTAAATCTTATTGCTGTGTAAATTAGATAATTATGTAACATAAAAAGAATACACGAAAAATAATAGTAAGATGTCTAATTTGAACGTGTCATCTGGGTCCACTATGTTGAATGTGGATTATACTCATTACCTGCAACAACAGCTTTAAAGTGGTTTGGATTAAACTAACGTTTCCTTTCATGAAATATTCTTTTTGGAGTTGCATATAGACCATCTACCTCCGAGTAGATCCATACCCACTGGGTTATGATATCCACGAGAGAGTAATGTTAGCTACTTTTTCTCACGGACGCTGATCCAACTTTAGTTTGTTTTTTTTTCATCTTTATGAGAACGTGATAGAGACATATATTACTTCTACTACTGATTCTGCAACTGTACTAGTCAACACTGATCTGGTATCGATCAATGCCAACTGATATCATTAAAAACTGAAGGTAAAATTGTCTCCCATATGGCTAATACTAGTCCAACACGAGGGTATTAATTAGCATGACCAGTCAATGTGCTAGATGTGACTTAACCAGGAATCAAATCTTTCCTTCACTTTCTGTTTGATCACTCAAGATTTGCTTTACAAGTTCAACATTGTAAGTTTCTCATACAGCGATTTTAATTAAAGATCTAAAGGATAACTTCCAACAGAAACATGACCGAAGCTTCAGTAATATATCGAATTCTAAATTGTGGATCAGTTTTATTGGGTTAATATGCAAATTCTCCAGATACGCAATGGAGAAGAAAATAAGAATTATATAACTAATATGTTGTTGCAGGTTCCGGGTATAGTCCACGTTCATCATAGTGGACCCAGATGACACGTTCAAATTAGACATCTTACTATTATTTTTCGTGTATTCTTTTTATGTTACATAATTATCTAATTTACACAGCAATAAGATTTAACAACTAAATCTATTGCCTTTATATATTACATTCCAAAAACTGTTAGTACTACAAGGTGTACTTAGATTGATTTGTTTCATCAATCTTTTTTCTAGTATCCAATATATCGTTTTTGAAACTCAGATGGTTTGATCTGTGTTTCAAATAGTCTATATTCTTGTTTCAAATATTGATAGATGACACCTTATTCAACATAATAAAGCAAATCGCCTTATCCAACCTTAATATAGGACCTGATGATGGTTTGTGTGTATTCAGTACTAATAAAATCATCGTTTTGAAAACATCTCTCACTCTGTTAGTATCGCAACAGCTTCTGTCAATACAGATTCTATCCACATTTTATCTTCCTCGACACTAGGATAAATAAAAACCAAAAGTTCTCCCATGTCTTTGGTATGCAGATTTAGTGTTGATCTTATGCACGCTGAAGTTATCTCCCAGAGAACTGGTGACAACTAACTTCAAAGTTTCTAATGTCTCAGGAGACTTTCTCGTTTCATCCTCAACATCTGGCACGTTATTTTACTTTTGTGGTCGTTTAATTCATTTGCCATAAATATGGCTTGTTGTAGAGCAGCACGGGATGTTAATTCATAAAGCTCTTCCACTTGAAATGGGTGATCAATAATATTTCTAAGCTTTTCTATGAGTGCTATATCGTTAATTTTGGGGCAAATATAGATAGTTCAAATAGTCGTCATATATCTTTGAAATACTACTATATAGGCTATAGAAGGCTAATGTATATCTTTTTTGATGACTAAAGTGGTATTGTACGATATATCAACCTCTACTTGCTGGCCGCTTTGGGGATTATAAGTTTGCCACGGGAAGGTCCGATTATAACAATAATAGTGTGGGTAAAAACGACCATCAACATCAGCAATACAACAGTTTAACAGTCATGTAGTCTAACAAAGCTGTAAATGTTCTATGAGTTATTCATAGCATGAAATTGAAAAATCTCGAATAATATTTACACTAGTTTCCCTGTCATATATAAGTATATAAATAGTTTCCGTATGACTTGCTAATCTGTATAAGCAAATATTTCATCAAATAGCTTAGCGCAATGGACAGAGGCTCCAAATTTTGCACAAAGTAGGAAGATACCACTAAATTTTCTATGTAAAGAATAAGTTTCTTCTGGTGGTGGGCATAATCTTTCATTAACCATTAATCCAATATTCTCTCTGATCCTGTCTGATACGGTCTGATTTTGGAAATCAAACGCAGTTTCAATATCACCGCCACTGAATGGTTCCCCCAGAGTCATAACACTGTCAATATGGGCTTCTGTCATGGCTTGGGATTCTAAACCGGTTAGATATCCTAACTGCTTCGACATTTCTTCAACACCCTTTCTATCTCCCTTAGTTGCATACGTTAACAGTTTCCTGTATTTAATAATGAAATCATCTGGGAATGGTCTAGAGGCACCAAAATCTAATAGCTCGATCTTATTAGTCTTATCGTTATATAAGAAATTAGCCCAGTTTGGGTCCGTTTGCATATATTCAAATTGTGCAATTTCACTTAAACAAAGCTTCATTATATTCTCCGCAATGAAATTTTTGGTTTCTTGTGTATTGAGTTTCTTTGGTAATTTCATAATTTCATAGCCTTCCATTTTTGTCATGGTCAATATATTTGGAGTAGTTAATTCTTCAAAGACATGTGGGACAGTAAATACTGTATCATCTTTCAGTAAATTTTCAAATTTTTGTAGTGCATGAGCTTCACGAATATAGTCACATTCCCACTTTAATTCCTTTCTTGCATTGGCAATAGTTTTATCAAGGAATAAACCCTTTGGTAGCAATCTTGATGCAGTTAATAACATCAACAAATTACTCAAATCGGAATCAATAGATTCTTTCACTCCCGGATATTGGATCTTAACGACAACTTTTTCCCCATTCAATAATTCTGCAGAATGGACTTGTCCTATACTTGCTGCAGCGATGGGGATTCTGTCAAATGATTTAAATTTTGACTCCCATTCTTCCCCAAATTCTTGTCTTAAAACCCTTAATAATTGTCTTTGTGGCATATAATGAGCATTATTTTGTACCCGGGATAAGACTGTATATAATTCAGGTGGTAATACTTTTTCATCTTGAAATGACATTAATTGACCAATCTTTAATGCAGCACCTCTCATCTGAGAGAATTTTTGAGTAATTCTATCAATATTAGCGTCTGATAGGATAAGAGATTTCCATGTTGGAGAGTGTCCTCGCGCTACTTCACTTATCCCATGAGTAGCAATATTCATCCCTACACCAGCTGCTAAGCTTCCATAATGGAATAACCTTGATATCCTAGAAGACGGGACTTTTGAACTTTGTAAATCTCGCTTCTTTGCCCCTTCTGTCTTTTCAATCTCTTCCTTAGATGATTCATTTGGTGTGTTGTTGTGTTCTTTGGTTAATCTTGCTGTTGAATAATGCCTCGCACTATCGATCCGTTTAAGGGTCTCTATATTTTTACCCTGGTACTGCAAGCGACGGCTCCTTTTTACTTTAATTGACAGTTCCTTAGCATGATCCCATGCTGGATCCTCATAGCATTGATAGCTAGATAACAAACTTTTCAAAATAGGAGACGTATTGAACCATACCTTTAAAGATTGACCCGCTATAGAAGAGGAATCACATACAACATTCTTTGAAGAGACAGCCAATGTCCAAAGATAATATGCTGATCTTTGCTTAGACATATTTTTTCCAGTTAATATGATAACGTTGTAGATGAGTTGTTTACTGTTGGTATGGACCTTTTCAGCAGTTATAATTGCCTTAATTGGGATACCTTTTAAAAGCACCGGATTGTCACTTAAATGAAACTGATAATTTTTACCCGGCTTTTTGTTTTGTTGCACTTTTTGATAATAAAGGTATAGACAGAAGAATAAGAACCCTATGTGTTTACTTTATAGTGTAATGTGAGCCAATTGGTACCAATTTCAACCTCATTAAACTCTTCTTGAGTTAAGCATCCTTCCTTTACTTCAATATGGTCACTATGAACACTATATATCACTATCAAAACTTTAACCAAAATTCCGAAAAAATTGTGAAAATTCGAGTTTTCTGAAAATTTTAAATCGAAAGTGAAAAATTTAAGATGAGATGAGATGAGATGAGCTTTAAACCTGCTGGTGGATTTCATATGTTGGAAGAGGATATACTCTGACATCAGTAGTTGTTTAGAATTTGAGATCATAAGGACAATTAGTAATGGGATCCAAAAGAAAGCACACAGAAACCATGCATACTCATCCAGACCCAGTCAAGACATCTGTTCCAGAACATGCAGCTGAAATAGCTGAAGAGTTAGCCAAGGATCGTTCCATGACCCCTGAGGAACGAATGATTCATCATGATGCTGGTGAGTTTTCCGGGCTGGTTCGTCATGAGACTACTGCTGAACAAGCAAGAAATTTAGAAGACGGCAAGGTGAATCCTTTCACTGGTAATGAATTCACTCCTAAATATATTGATATCTTGAAAATTAGACGCGAATTACCTGTTCATGCTCAAAGAGATGAGTTTCTTAAGATTTATCAAGAGAATCAAATTATGGTCTTTGTTGGTGAAACGGGGTCTGGTAAGACTACTCAAATCCCGCAATTTGTACTTTTCGATGAAATGCCTCACCTTTTAAACACACAAGTGGCATGTACTCAACCTCGTCGTGTGGCTGCAATGAGTGTGGCACAAAGAGTTGCTGAAGAAATGGACGTTAAATTAGGTGAAGAAGTGGGTTATTCCATTAGATTTGAAAATAAGACTTCCAACAAGACAATTTTAAAATATATGACTGATGGTATGTTATTAAGAGAGGCCATGGAAGATCACGATCTAAAACGTTATTCTTGTATCATCTTAGATGAAGCTCATGAACGTACTTTGGCTACCGATATTTTAATGGGTCTTTTAAAACAAGTGGTTCAAAGAAGACCAGATTTGAAAATTATAATTATGTCTGCTACTTTAGATGCTGAAAAATTCCAACATTATTTCAATGATGCTCCATTATTAGCGGTTCCAGGTAGAACATATCCAGTGGATATCTATTACACTCCGGAATTCCAAAGAGATTATTTAGATTCTGCAATTAGAACAGTCTTACAAATTCATGCCACTGAGGATGCTGGTGATATCTTATTGTTTTTAACTGGTGAAGATGAAATTGAAGATGCGGTAAGAAAACTATCCCTGGAAGGTGATCAGTTGGTGAGAGATGAAGGGTGTGGACCATTATCTGTTTATCCATTATATGGTTCTTTACCACCACACCAACAACAAAGAATTTTTGAACCTGCCCCTGAATCACATAATAATAGACCAGGTAGAAAAGTTGTGGTATCTACTAATATTGCTGAAACTTCCTTGACCATCGATGGGATTGTATATGTTGTGGATCCAGGTTTCTCCAAACAAAAAGTTTATAATCCAAGAATTAGAGTGGAGTCCTTGTTAGTGTCCCCAATTTCTAAAGCCTCGGCTCAACAGAGAGCTGGTCGTGCCGGTCGTACTAGGCCAGGTAAATGTTTCAGATTATATACAGAAGAAGCATTCCAAAAGGAATTAATTGAACAAAGTTATCCAGAAATCCTACGTTCTAATTTGTCTTCTACTGTATTAGAACTGAAAAAATTAGGTGTTGATGATTTGGTTCATTTTGATTTTATGGATCCACCTGCTCCAGAGACTATGATGAGAGCTTTAGAAGAATTAAACTATTTGGCATGCTTAGACGATGATGGTAATTTAACTGCATTGGGTAGATTAGCCTCTATGTTCCCCCTAGATCCCATGCTTGCTGTTATGTTAATCGGTTCCTCTGAATTCAAATGTTCTCAAGAAATTTTGACCATTGTGGCTATGTTGTCTGTCCCCAATGTTTTCATTCGTCCATCAAAGGATAAAAAACGTTCAGATGATGCTAAGAATATATTTGCACACCCTGATGGGGATCATATCACTTTATTAAATGTATATCACGGATTCAAATCTGATGAAGCTCGTGAATATGGTATTAATAAATGGTGCCGTGATCATTATTTAAATTATAGGTCTTTATCTGCTGCTGATAATATCCGTAATCAATTAGAAAGATTAATGGTCCGTCATAACTTAGAATTGAATACTACAGATTATGAATCTTCCAGATATTTTGATAATATTAGAAAGGCATTAGCCTCTGGTTTCTTTATGCAAGTGGCAAAGAAGAGATCTGGTGGTAAAGGTTACATCACCGTTAAGGATAACCAAGATGTATTGATCCATCCAAGTACAGTTATCGGACGTGATTCAGAATGGGTCATTTACAATGAATTTGTTTTGACTTCAAAGAATTATATAAGGACGGTCACATCGGTGAGACCAGAATGGTTAATTGAATATGCTCCCGCCTATTATGATCTAGATAATTTCCAAAAAGGTGATGTTAAGCTATCCTTAGAAAGAATTCAAGAAAAGATGCAAAGAATGAAGGATTTGAAAAGGAGTAAGAAAAGTAAACATTGAAGATGTGTTGTCATGGTAGCCTTTTACGACGATTCAAATATATGTGAATATATATTAAACATCACTAGTATGGAGGTATATAAGTCATAATACATGCATATGTAGATAGATATATTACCTTTTGTATATTAAATTTATAGAACTCCGTTTTATATCATTTTTTGTTCTTTAACGGGGCAGCTCCTTATACAGAGTGAATAAGAGAAGGTATATCTACCTCTAGCTGTATACTTACCTTTTTATCTTTTCAACTGCCGGTCTTGACTAGTTCTTATATATACCATCATTACTAAGAGCCAATACATGAGATGTGTGACTTTTTTTTCCATGGTATCAAGTGATATTGGAAAAGGAGGTAGTAATATTACCTTTTACGGTATGGAAAAAACATATGACGATTAACATATAAATATACCGTAAGGTTTCAAAGCACTGATCTGTCTGTATCTTGTTTCTTGTGAAGCAGCCGAGAACATAGCAATATCTGTCAACCACTAAGCTGTGTCACTGGGGAGTAAAAGTATTTTTAACTAAGATGTATGGGAACGATATTTATGTTGTAGAGTCCAAAAACGAACAAGAGGAAAATGACTACTCCTCTCAAACAGGTGAAGGTCGGGATTTCACTAACAATGGAATATGGCAGCAGGTTATAACCCCACGTAATGGGGCCGTGGGTAATTATACAACGAAAACCACAATTATATCCAATCGTAATGAAGAGGGAGTCTCCTTATTGTTAACATGCAGTCGATTCCAAAGGGATGTAGTAGAGATAACGAAAGAGTTACACGACTTGACAGGCAAGATTGAATCGATTCATAAGGATCCACCTGTCTTGGAAGATATTAATGACATATTACCGCCCTTGATGGCATCTCTTATGGAAAGAAGAGAAAAAGCTAAGAGACTGTATAGAACTACTTTAAATAACCATATTGAGAGCTACGAACTTGATATAGAACAGATGTTGAGTGACCTGGAAAGAGAACTGTCTAAAATAGATGACTTACTAGCTTTACATCCAAGAAGGGGGACCTTCTATTGATTAATTAATTTTCCAACCTTTTGTATAACCATATGATTCCAATATATATTTAAATATGTTTAAGTATAGCTATATATAAATGTCTAACGTCAAATATCCCTGATTAAATTGAGTTATTCATAATATATACATCTTAACCCGAATATTACTACTCGTTATTTTACGTCACTCATTTGAGATAATCTTGTAAATTACCGAAAAAGGAAACTCATTCGATGAGCGCCAGAAATTTTATTTCTTTTTTTCTTCGGTGAAAAATTTTGTATAAAAAGGCGGTGGCTGGAATTAAGCAAAACATGGAAGTTCAACTCCACTTTTCCCCTAACACCACTCCAAACAAAAGCCAAAATAGCAGAAGTATTACTGTTTCTGAACTCCGATATGTCTGCAGAACAATACACTGAGAACTTAAAAGTCATCGTTGCTGAACAACTGAAGGGTATTAACAACTTTACTGAGGATGTCAATTATGTGGCTGAATACATTGTCCTATTAATCGTAAATGGTGGGGATGTTGATTCTATCGTGAAGGAGTTGTCCACTCTATTCGATGCTATCCCCGTCGAAGTCCTAACGGATATTGTACAAACAGATTTCTTTGCAGTGGAAGCTTTACAGCAAGGTGAGACTGTGGAAAGTATTGTTTCCAAGATAAGAGAATTAAATGCTCTTCAACAACAACAGCAGCAACAACAACAACAGCAACCGCAGCAACAACAACAACAACAACAGCAACAACAACAACCACAACAACAAGCTATCCTACAAGAGCAGCAACAAGGACCTGTACCTGAAGTCAAACAAGAGGTTCCAACTCAACCACACCAAGTTGTCTCGGTCTTTTCTGATGTGGTATCTACTGAAAAGACTGCTGAATTAGATGATATCTCTATGGGGAACGATATTACTCCTACAGGTTATCAACCACGTTTCTCATCTAATAACCGTGGTGGTGCCGCAGGTAGAGCACGTAGAGGCGGTCGTGGTGGTTCATTCCGTGGTAATCGTTCTCATAATGGACATGGAAATGGTACTGGTAGATTCAATCCATTGGCTAAAGCCCTTGGTATGTCCACTGGACCTGGTCAGGATGGTGGTAAATATAACGGGAACTTTGTGGCCAATAAGAAAGAAGGTCGTTGTAAATTATTCCCTCACTGTCCCCTAGGTAGAGCGTGTCCACATGCTCATCCCACTAAAGTGTGTAACGATTATCCAAATTGTCCAAAACCATCTGGAACATGTGAGTTCCTACATCCAAATGAAGATGAAGAATTGATGAAAGATATGGAAAGGACTCGTGAAGAATTCCAAAAGAGGAAAGCTGCTTTATTAGCGGCTAGGCAAAAACCAGTCCAAACCGGGTTGGTTATTTGTAAATTCGGTGTCTTATGTTCCAATCCGCTATGTCCATTCGGCCATCCAACACCAGCTAATGAAGATGCTAAAGTTATAGATTTAGCCTGGTGTCCAAATAATTTGAAATGTGAAGATACAGAATGTAGAAAGGCACATTCTTCTCTTTCAAAGATTAGACAAGTGACTCCCATGGGTCGTCCTGCTAGTAACGGTCCACCTGCATCAGTGGTACCACCAAAACTACCAGTTGAGAAATCTTTAGAACAATGTAAATATGGTAACCGTTGTACCAATAAACGTTGTAAATATAGACACGCCCGTTCTCCAATCATGTGTCGTGACGGTGCCAATTGTACTAGAATTGACTGTCTTTTCGGTCATCCAATTAATGAAGATTGTAGATTTGGTGTTGCGTGTAGAAATCCAACATGTTTGTTTAGACATCCAGAAGGTAGAGAAGTACCATCCAAGACAGCAACCAATGTTAATGCTGCTCCATTTGTACCACAACAAGTGCCAACAAATGAAAGAATATTCGCCTTACCAGAAGGTTCCAATATCGAACAAGCTCCACAACAGCAACAGGACCAACTACAACAACAGCAACAGGACCAACTACAACAACAGCAACAGGACCAACTACAACAACAGCAACAAATGTACCAAGCACCATTTGTTACTCAAAACCAAGGAGATACTGAAATGAGTTGAATATCCTATAAAAATTTTGTATCATACTCCAATTGCATTTTACATTTACATTGAATTAAGCCCACACAAACAATTTGAGAGTTAAAAATTAGAGTAATGTTAATGCAAGTTATTTATAGTCAATTTAATATTATATCAAATGTTTATTTTATCTGCAAACAAAAATAAAACAAAATAAAAAGAACAAATAGCAAAAAAAAAAAATAAGAGAAAGAGAGATTAAAATTAAAAAGAATCGTTTCGAATGAAAATGATTGTGTCTTGTCCTTGAGAGTGTTATTATGTGTGTGTTTTTGTTTTGGATTTTTTATTTTCGTTTTATTTTTTAGTCCTTTTTTCTTGAACGTATATTATGTATTTAATGTAAATGTGTAAGACTCTTCTTATTTCCAAGTTTGGACTCTTATCGAACTAACACTTGTATCGTTGTCCCCGTGACTTTATAAAGTAATACTGTGTAATGCATAATGTAAAAACGAGGAAAAGGTATTTCGTGAACAAAGTATTCGTCGTTAAGAAGTTGACTTGCAATTAAGAAATCTTTCCTGTACTTTTTTGGAATCGCCTTGTTCAATATCCAAAATAAAAATAAAAATGAAGACAATTAAACCAAATTTGGAGCAGAGTGTTTTATTCTCTTAAAATATACAAATTAACAAATGATTACATATATGGGAGGGAAAAATAATATGAAAAATTATATTTATTTATATACTTAGAATCTCTTCTTTTGGACAACAGCGTCATCAGCGTAGATGTCTAATGGAGATAATGGTAAAGCTTGTTCGGTCCATAAGTCTGGGGTTAAGAAACCGTAAGTGTTACCAATAGCAACGAAAGCGGCCTTTAAGGTGTTTTCTAAAGTTCTAGTCTTACCAGTGGATTGAGTGTAAACATCTTCAACACCAGCTAATTGTAATAACTTCTTAACAGCTGGAGAAGCGACAATACCAGAACCTCTTGGAGCTGGAATTAATCTCATGGTGACGGAACCACACTTACCAGAAGTCTTGGTAACTAAAGAATGTGGTTGACCTAAGTTAGTACCCCAGTAACCTCTTCTGATTGGAATAATGGATAACTTGGCAATGATGATACCAGCTCTAATGGCACCAGCAACTTCCTTGGCAGTCTTAATACCTAAACCAACATGACCGTTAGAATCACCGATAACAACAACAGCCTTGAATCTGGTTCTTTGACCGGCTCTGGTTTGCTTTTGAACTGGCTTAATGTTCATAACTTCATCAGATAAGTTTGGTAATAAAGTGTCAATGATTTGGAATTCCTTGACTGGTAAAGAGTGTAAGAAGATTTCTTCAATGGTGGTAATCTTACCAGCCTTGACTAATCTACCTAACTTGGTAACTGGGACCCAACCCTTTTCTTCGGATCTACCACCTCTTCTGTTACCACCTCTTCTGTTTCTACCACCGAAACCACCTCTTCTTTGTTGACCTTCTGGAGCAGCAGACATTTCTTATGCTAGTTAGTTATTTATGTATTATTTTTTTTGTATAATCGGAATGGAACACGGAAAGTTGATGTTGGTAACTTTCAATCGATTAAAATAATGCACGGGTATTTAGGAATTGTGAATACCAAAAGAGTGAAAGAATCCGTAGAAGCAATTGATACAATAATCACAATATCCACTAACCATTATTCCATATTTTTTGGATATTTTGATATCATCGGAATTGTCTTTGCCCGAAAGGTTCAATTGATGAAATTTGCAACTTTTTTCAAATTACGGACATATATTTTTGCGTTCTTTTACCTGATAAGGAAATATTGTGTGTTGTGTACATTTTCTAAAATTTGGGTTTTTGAAAAAAATATGTACGGTGTACGGATGTTAACCGTCCTGTCACTTCAGTTTTTTGGCAAAGATCTGTCACTTCTTGTTAAAAGTAAAGAAGTCCTAGGATAATTAGGCCTGGAGTTTACATATTTTAGGAAGTATATATCCCTATCACACATTTTAGTTTAATTGTTTTCATGTTGGCGCCACAGTTGATACCGGCTGGGTTTTTTATTTACCCAGGGGAGTGTGTAGAACGTTCTATAAGTTCGACTATTTGATATGGAAAAAGTGGAAAACTTGATTTCAGTACTCTTTATAAACCTTTTCAATTACTCTTTAGTTTTTCTTCCCATAGTGATAATTTTACTTTTAAAAATTATTAATATTTTAGGTTGTTATTTTAAAAAGTTGGTTCCTGCAAGGGATCAAATTAGAAACTTAAAAAGTATCAAATAAACAAAACAATTTACTGAGACAAAATATAAACAAAAACCACTGCCTTACTGTACCAAAAAACAAAAAGGCAAGGAAATGATTCGAAAAAGTGTATTCAACAAAGGATCTAATTCCTTTTGTAACATTCGTTTCGCATTTTTATGGCATAGGAGACTTTTATAAGAAAAAACTAATATATATCATTTAAGAAACAATTTCTTGACGTAAGGTTGAGATGGAATATGTTAAGCCTTCCATTATCAAATAAGTTTAAATAGATAATTGATAAACAGATATTCTTATAATAGTAACGTTTCAGTATTATAAGATGCAGTAGACACAGTATTATAATAGTAACAATTCGGTATTATAAAATAGGAATTCTATGCCTTGTCCTCTTATTGTGAGGATTCTAATATACAGTATGGTACATAATATACATATGATTGAATATATAAAGAGATGAGATAAAATTTGGTTTAATGAGAATTTTATCACTTTGTACGGTTATTCTGGATTAGTTAAGATTCATATAGATGAACTTATCACAACACAATGCGAGATTATATTTTAACCTTGTTTAAATAATCCTTTTTTAAGTAAACTATATACTGCGTTATATCTTCTCTGAGCTTTAAAAGGTTATCTCGAGATCAGCTTTTTCAAAATTAAAATCTCCGAAATTTTAGATTGCAAGAAAGAGTATAGTATCATTGATCAGGGAGTATGGAAGCTATTACAGAACTTTATAGCCAGGAAACCAATCGAGAGAAAGTACAAGTAGACCACAGATGAATTATTTCTTGATTAAAACAGGTTTAGTGTTCTTTCTGCTATGGTTCAATACAGTAGAGGCGAGTCTTCTCCCTAATATAAGGCAATCAACTTTAGAAAGTCCAACTACAAACGATGATTCAGAAACCCAGCAAGGAACTATCCCCAGTGGGAATGCTCTACTAGAGCCTAACATTTTAGAAAACTCCCTCCCGGGTAAATACATTATTATCTTTAGAGCCCAGGTTAAAGAATACCAAATTCAGGAACACTTTCGACATCTTCGGAGTATATACAAAATTGAACAAAGGGGAAATCCAATTAATACCATAAAGCTAGAACCTTTCCAGATAGGTAATATCTTTAAACAAAAGGATTCTCCAATCCTCTCTTTAAATGGGTACATACTACATGTATGTGCCTCCACTCAATCTGTAATTCTTAACTATCTCAAGAGGGCTCCCTTAATTAAAATTATAGAATCCAATAGTGAAATACATTTAAATAAACAAATTACACAGAATGACACTCCCTGGGGGTTAACTAGAATTTCACAACGTGATAGAGTATTTATCGGTGATAAACAAAAGTATTTCTATGATTCCGAGTCTTTACGTAACAGCACTGTAGTCAATGCCTACGTCTTAGACACAGGTATCAATATTGAAC
>JAJLXW010000462.1:14047-28808 GCA_030571515.1 Monosporozyma aquatica
AGTTTGAAGGAAGGGCTTCTTGGGGTAAAACTATACAAGATAATGACAACAATATCGATAACAATGGCCATGGAACACACTGCGCTGGTGTCATCGGATCTAGGGATTTTGGAGTTGCTAAAGGAGTAAATCTGATTGCGGTCAAAATTTTAAGAAGCAACGGTGATGGGGAAATGGTTGACCTAATCAAAGGTATAGAATATGTCGTGAATGATCATAATAAGAACTTATTCCAACAAAATGTTACTAACTTTAAAGGTTCTGTTATAAATTTATCAATCGGTGCAGGAAAATCACCCGCTTTAACTGCGATCATCGAAGCAGCGACAAGACAAGGTGTCAATTTTGCCGTGGCTGCAGGGAATGAGGATGAAAACGCATGTTATTTTTCTCCATCTGATTCTAAAGATGTCATCACAGTAGGTGCAACAGGATTCAGTGATGCAAGAGCTTTTTTTTCTAATTGGGGCCCTTGTCTCGATATATTTGCACCAGGAATGAATATACTATCTACTTTTATTGGCCCAGGGAATAATGAGACTTTAAGTCTAACTGGTACATCAATGGCAGCACCTCATGTAGCTGGATTAGTTGCCTATTTGTTATCACTTCAACCAGAATGTACTAGTCAATATAGCGGAGACAAAAGGCTAGTTTCTCCAGACACTTTGAAGAAAAAGATCATGGACTTTGCGACAAAAGATATATTATATGACATTCCTGACTGGACTCCTAACCTGATGGCATTTAATGGAAGAGGTCACAACTTAACCCAATTTTGGAAAGAGTAAACATTCACAGTTTTTGTACTTATAATGAATCTAAGCATATATAGAATAATAACCAAATGTCAATACGTATTAACAACATTGAATAAGTTATAACTTGAAGCAAAGATATTTATAATATCTTTGTTGTTGTTATATTGTTATATGGCTTACTTCTTTCTTCATTTTTTGTTTTACTGTCCCTGTGAAATATTGGATACTCTCTTGGTGAACAATAATTGAGATCATCACAGCTTACCACATTCCTAATCATTAGCCCAATTTCAATTAGTTGATCAAAGTATACTATTTCCAAGGGATTCGTTTTAAGAAATTCAATATTTTTGTTCAGTTCAAGGATGATATCCTTTAGTCTGAAAATATATATTTTTGAAATCTTTTCCCTCCTTATTTTCAATTTCTTTATTTTATTTATTCTTCCTGAAGAAGATGCCGATATTTCTATCTTCTTTACTTCAGGTGAGTCCACAATAGTTCCTTTATTTTTTCTTGATTCAATTAACTGTGCAGCTGTTAATAACAAATCAATTTTAGCATCCATTATTTTAACTAGTTTTCTTCTTTCTTCTTATTTTCTCTTG
This sequence comes from Monosporozyma aquatica, assembly GCA_030571515.1. NCBI lineage: Eukaryota > Fungi > Ascomycota > Saccharomycetes > Saccharomycetales > Saccharomycetaceae > Monosporozyma > Monosporozyma aquatica. Next base: position 15,417 of record JAJLXW010000462.1, read on the forward strand.
TCAAAGTTAATACTAGTTCTTAAAATTAGAACTGGCTTCATTTATAATTTACTAACATGTCTTATTTTACTATATATATACATAGTAGTGTATGTATTTTTACGGAATGTTTTTGCTTTTTTTATTTCACCTCTTTTTTATATGAATCGAAAAAGCTTATATTTAGGCATTGAAAAGCAGTTTATTTTAGCAAAGATGTGTCATTTTATAGAATGTCATTGCCAAAAATAAAAAAAAGTGCCAGGGACTGTTTTCAGTTTTCGAATTGTCAAAAGTTACTATTTTCGAAAATTGTTAATAACAGTTCCCCTAAATAATATTGAAAATTTAAAGACTCTGTGTCTGATCATTACGGAAGTAGAGTTACCCCCCAAATTTACTTCTCATTTGGTTATACATACTGGCATAACCCAGAGACCATGTTATCATTAATGAAGGGAATTTTGTGACCCCCTTGATATTGTGCCTTATTATATTCTAATTTTTATTATGTTTTACCATGCATGTTGGAAAGTACGTATTATCAGTAGCTTATTTCCTTTCTTCTTTTAAATATCCATCATTTTGTCTAGAATTACTGTCTATAGATGAAAAAAATTCCCATAAATCTTTATTTATACCTTTTAAACCCTAAATATACATACTAAAATTAACTTAAAACAATAAAAAAGTGGTATTGAACACAATACTTTGAATTTACTAGGGTTAAATAGAAAATAGGTAAAAAAACTAATATTCCACATGGGCAAATTAGAACGATAAAAACTTTACCAAAAGTTTCAAAAAATGAAAAGATATGATTCCTTGGCCCAGTTGGTTAAGGCACGGTGCTAATAACGCCGGGATCAGCGGTTCGATCCCGCTAGGAATCAATTTTTTACATTAATTATTTTTAAAATACCCGCTTAAGCAACTAGTAGATTATGAAGGGACGACAACTATTTGCCTAAAGACGTTCTACCATTTGTTTTTTTTTTGTTTTGTTTTACTTATCCAGGTAAAATGATTAAAAGATACATTGAATACATTTTTTTTATTGTTATAATTACATATGGACGGAAAATAATAAAATTTTACTTACGTTATACTTTTTATTGAGTTAGGATATGAATAGGATAGAATAGAAATAACAGTAATAATATAAACGGTATGGAAACCATATTAGAGGCGTTGTTTTTTTTTTTTCTTTTTTTTAAGACTTTGAAACAACAGAACTATTTAGTATTTTTAACGTTTCTCTTTTCCACTTTTAATAATAAGGCTTTATTTATATGTGGTAAGACACCACCGGAGGCAATAGTAGCTCTAATCAAAGTATCTAATTCATCATCACCTCTAATAGCCAATTGTAAATGTCTTGGTGTGATTCTCTTAACTTTTAAATCCTTAGCAGCGTTACCAGCCAATTCTAATACTTCGGCGGTCAAATATTCTAGGACAGCGGTTAAGTAGATAGCAGCTTTGGAACCAACACGGGCTTTACCACTAGCATTTCTCTTCAAATAACGCTTAATTCTACCTACTGGGAATTGTAAACCTGCTCTAGCAGAAGAGGATTGAGCCCTTAAAGCACTACCATCCCCCCCAGACTTACCTTTACCACCGTGCACTTTACCACCAGACATGACTGTGTTTGGTTTATTATATTGTTTGTTTTCAGTATTCAGAATACAGGGTGTTTCCTCTGAGATAATCTAACCTTAAGGAAGAATCCATTCGTGAGCATGTTTATACAATATAGTGAATGTCCCTCTCTGCATTACCTTTGTTTGTTTACATTTTTGATTTTTTTGTAACTCGCCAAAAAAAAAATTTGTGGCCTCTTCAGGGTAACCTTGAAAAAGTAGATCTTTAAATTAAGATCTCTGAAGTGAAAAGAATTCGTAAACGCTAGAGGGACGTATAAGTAGCAGTAGCATTTGCTCACAGTTTAGCAGAGGTAGATACGGTGTAATTCGCCTACAGATGTTTCCAAGGTGTATAAGGAATCTAGGAAGGCAGACCAGTGGGCAGTCTGCTATTTTTGCACTTATACATCTGTTCCTACTGACGGTTATATTTGGTGCGTTTCCAACAGAAGCCAAAAACGCGAAGAGTCTAGACGATGCCACCGGGTATGCTCCCCGTAGAGTTCACTGTGGGTTCCAAGCAGACACATCATTAGTGAGGGAGGCAAATTCTATATCCCCAAACGAGGCAAAATGGTTAGAAAAACGAAATAAGATCACAGTACCGGCATTACAAGATTTGTTAAAGAGAGCAATGATGTCCTTTAAGGATACAAAACAGACAAGTTTTATTCTAGAATCTTTATTTGGTACTGCTGATACTAGTTCTGAAATAGTGAGTACTATACAAGCACCCCATATTGCTGTAGCCATCTCTGGAGGTGGCTATCGTTCCATGCTAACTGGTGCAGGTGTATTAGCTGCCATGGATTTACGAACCAGAAATTCTACCAATCATGGTTTAGGTGGGTTATTACAAGCTACTTCATATATTGCAGGTATATCTGGTGGGAATTGGTTGGTTGGGTCCCTGGCATGGAATAATTGGACCTCAGTTCAATCAATTGTGGATAATATGTATATGGAAGACGCTATTTGGGATCTTGGCGATTCTATTATTTCTCCTGGTGGGCTTAATATTATCAAGACAGCTCAGAGGTGGGATCACATTTCTGATGCCATCGATGCCAAGAGAGATGCTGGGTTTGAAACTTCCTTAACGGATGTCTGGGGCAGAGCTTTATCATATCATTTCTTCCCCAAATTGAAAAGAGGTGGGATCGATTATACATGGAGTTCACTACGTGAATCTGATGTATTCCAAAGCGGTGAAATGCCATTCCCACTATCTGTGGCAGATGGGAGATACCCGGGGAGTAAAGTCATTAATTTAAATGCCACCATTATAGAGTTTAATCCATTTGAAATGGGGTCATGGGACCCCTCGTTAAATGCATTCACAGATGTTAAATTTCTTGGTACTAATGTCTCTGATGGTATCCCAACCGACATTGAAAATTGTGTGGTTAACTATGATAATACAGCTTTTGTCATGGGTACTTCTGCCACTTTGTTCAATCAGTTTTTATTAAGAATCAATTCAACGAAAATGCCTAGATTTATTAGACGTCTGGGAACACATATATTAAAGGGTATTTCTCAAGAATTTAATGATGTTGCAGTATATCATCCAAATCCATTCAAGGATACAAAGTTTGTTCAAACAAATTTCGCAACAAGTATTACTGAATCTGATTTTCTTTTCCTGGTTGATGGTGGTGAAGATGACGAAAATATTCCCTTTGCTCCATTAATTCAGAAAAATAGAGACTTGGATATCATATTTGCTGTAGACTCTTCTGCTGATATGAAAATTCAATGGCCAGATGGGTCATCTTTGGTTCACACATATGAACGTCAATTTGTCAACCAGGGAAAGGGGTTAGCATTTCCGTATGTACCTGATACAAATACATTTGTGAATCTGGGATTGAATAAGAAACCAACATTTTTCGGTTGTGATGCTACTAACTTAACTGATTTAGAATATATTCCGCCATTAGTCGTCTATTTCCCTAACTCTGAATATTCGTTTAATAGTAACCAAAGTGCATTCAAATTATCATATACGGAACAACAAAGAAAGCAAATGATTCAAAACGGCTTTGAAATTGCCACTAGAAATAACTTCACAGATGATCCTGACTTTTTAAGTTGCATTGGATGTGCCGTAATGAGAAGGAAACAAGAAGAATTAGGATTGCCTTGGCCGCAAGAGTGTGAGACATGTTTTATCAACTACTGTTGGGATGGTACACTAGATACTAAAGAGTTACCTGACTATATGAAAGATGTTCATGGATCATTTATTCTTGAACATGGGGATATAGGTAATCTAACTACAGTAGACGGTAATGTTGTTGCTGGACACGAATTACTTTTCAGTGATGTTTCATACCTAAGAACATCCAATTCTAAATTAATTAAATCTGAGAGAAATGTAGGAATCAATCTGAAGATTATATTCCTCTTCATCTGCATTATTACATTCTTAGTAAGTCTCATATGAGGTTTACAATGTTCCCTTCTTTTAAATATTCCTTTCAAAACATTCCCTTTTCTATACATATAAAATTATACACTTAAACAATATATATCATTTTATAGAATACCTAAAATAAAGCTCAGAGTCATTCTTGAACTATGGAGTAAGTTTCCATCTTCACTACTTCCTTATAGCTCGATGTGACAACCGTCATACAAGACGAATTCTTCACCTTCCAAGTTTTTTCCCCTCTTTACAAAAAAAAAATAGAAGAAAGGTTGAAAAATTTTTAATGAAAAATCCATCTCATCGCTATTCTCATCGCTTTTGAAGTATTTTACTGGAACTGGATCAACTGACGACAAGGGAATAAAGTGACGATTGAAGCGTGCTATCACTAGAACAGAATAAAATAAAAAAATGTCATCCAAGAAATCTCCATTTAAAGTGTTTCAAGGCGCACAAAATTTTAGACTACGAGTCATTTTATCCATCTTATCTGGTAAACCTATTAAAATTGAAAAGATCCGTTCAAATGATTTAAATCCTGGTTTAAAAGATTACGAAGTATCGTTCTTAAGATTAGTAGAAGCCGTGACTAATGGTTCCTCAATTGAAATTTCATACACAGGTACTACTGTCATTTTCAAACCAGGTATTATTATCGGTGGTTCATATACTCATAATTGTCCAAATTCCAAAGCTGTAGGTTATTTTGTGGAACCAATGTTATACCTAGCTCCATTCTCTAAGAAAAAATTCTCTCTTTTATTTAAAGGCATTACTGCTTCACATAGTGATGCCGGGATCGAGGCTATTAAATGGGGGCTGCTACCTATTCTAGAAAAATTTGGAGTCAGAGAATGTGCATTACATACATTGAAACGTGGGTCTCCTCCTTTGGGTGGGGGTGAGGTTCATTTAGTTGTCGATTCGTTAATTGCTCAACCAATAACGATGCATGAGTTAGAAAGACCTGTTATTACAGCTATAAAGGGTGTTGCTTACTCCACAAGAGTAAGTCCGTCTTTAGTGAATAGAATGATTGATGGTGCTAAGAAAGTGTTGAAAGATGTTGGGTGTGAAGTAAATATCACTGCAGATGTTTGGAGAGGTGAGAATTCCGGTAAAAGTCCCGGTTGGGGGATAACTCTTGTAGGTGAAACGAAAAAGAATTGGTGTTTCTTTGCAGAATGTATAGGTGATGCTGGTGATATCCCTGAAGATATTGGTAGTAAAGCTGCATATCATCTATTAGAAGAAATTTCTCATAGTGTAGTAGTAGGGAGAAATCAATTACCTTTAGCTGTAGCCTACATGATTATCGGTAAAGAAGATATTGGTAGATTAAGAGTTGCAAAGGACCAAATAGACGAAACTTTTATAAATTTATTAAGGGACATTAAGAATATTTTTGGAACTGAAGTCTTCTTAAAAGAATGTAATGATCCAGATAGTGATGATTATATTGTAACAATTAAAGGTATTGGTTTTACTAACGCCAATAAGAAAATTGCATAGATATTTTTCAGCGTACATACATAGTAGTATATTCTCGTAATAAAAAATATAGAATTAAGATGTATTTGTAACTACATTCAAAGCAAACCCCCTAGAGAAAACAACGACAGCTATAAAACTTTTCTTATTACATAAAATTTATATGTACCGATTGTTTTGAAGACTATTCTCAGCTATTCCCTGCGAACCGGCATATCAGCTATTTGATCACCCAATCTTGTCCATTGGTTCATATTTAATTCTGTATAACTTGAGTTTAATTGTACCCATTTTTTGAATAAGTCGCTGATAATAAATTGAGTTTCTTGGAAAATAGTAAATTCATGCAAAATACATTTTCTAATCAGCCACGCTCTATTAATTTGTTTTGTTATCGATCTTCTATCCCTATGAATTGATGCCTTTATTTTATCGTATTCTGTGCCGCTCGCATCTGGTTTCCCCTTCATAGATTCCAATTTCTCCAGATTTAATTGGACATGCCTTTGTAATTGCGGGATATTATTTGTTGCCATTATCTTATATCTTTCAAATAAATTTTTCAAAGAGATTAATAGATCAATGAAACATTTCAATTTTGGAAGAATGATTTTAATATTATCACCCATCTCTCTAATATTTAAATCTTTTGTATCCTTCAAATATGTTTTCATAATGGATAAACCATTATTTATTTCAGGTAAAGTTTCATCATTTGTTGAATTTTCAATAGGATACAAAATTGGGGTCATTTGGGTGAAATCATCTAAAAGGTTATTCAGTAAAAGATTTTCTTGATTGATTTGATTTAGTCTTCTTTCATGTCTCTGTACAATCATAGTGATCTTATGCCAAGTATCAATAATATTTGTAATATTTGTAGCTACATCATTCCACTGTTCAGAGATGTTATTAGTCCATAACTTCATGAAACTTACTTCAATTCTTTTATCCATAAATTCATCTGACGTGTCATAGTTATCCTTTGTTTGTTTCCTCCAATTAGAGATATCAGTGGGTACGGTAAGAAATGTCAACAAAAGGTCATCTTTGTTCAATATGGGGTGCTTCACCACATGATTGATGAATCTCGTTAACCCCAACCGCCTCTTATTTAAAAATATAGGATCCAAATTTTGTGATCCTAATTTTTTGGGAGGTAATTCAGGAATTAACCTAAAGGGATATCTTTTCAAAAGAACATCTTGTAACCAAACAAAATCAGAATATCTTCTAATCACACTCATAGATCCATTATTGTTAGAAGTATTGGTTGTCGTGGTGCTTTCTTCATTGGGTAATTGTTGCAATCTAATAACATTATAATTAATATGTTTGAACAATAATCCTTCTCTTTCTGCAATTTCTTCTATTAAAATAATATTGGAATTTAGGGGATTATATGAATCCCTAACATTTTGCATCCATTCTTGTAAATCAGTATCCGAATCTCGTTGCGAATCAGGTGCCTCTGATGTGGCTTGTGTATCTGTCAATGGTTGATTGTCTAGAACGGTAGAATTAGTCCAAATATTACCTCCAGCTGAGTCATATTCTTGAGACCAAGAGTTGGGTGAAGTAGGTAAGGTGGATGTTGGTATATGTGAGGCTATATTGAGTTGGGTGTCGGAATCAAATTCTTGCCTTTGTGCTTGCTTTGGCTCAACCGGTGATGAAACCATCGAACTACCAAACAACCTTTGTGTCAATTCTTCTGTAGGGTTATGAGCACCTGAGTCAGCGGTAGAAGGGACTTTACTTGGATCTGTTGTCCTCCAGGGATCAGCCCCCACAACGTCTTGGTGGTGTGATAGGAAACTCATTTCAATTCGTCAGAGAAATAACTATACAATAGGCAAGCCCTTATATTTTTTTATCAGAGATATTACTCAATTCACCAGAGAGAAGCTACCCTTTTCTTTTGTTGTTCTGCATTTGGATCTTTAATCAATACAAAAAGTGTGTAACTTGGCTTTAATCTGACACTTTTTTTAAAATGAAATATTCGAAATTCGGTAAACAGCATAGATGAGTTCCCTGATCTTGTTCTAGTTGGGGATCTCAGGTGTCGCTCTGGGAACTGCTTTCCTCCTCCTCATCGTCTTCGTCACTATCGTCGTTGTAATCAAATGTAATCATATTAGGCCATCCAATCTCATTTCTAATGAAGTCTTTGAATTTGGCCAGGAGGAATTGTTCCAATTTATCCACATTTCTCAACGTAGAGACTCTATCTGGTCCCGAGGAAGCATTATCTCCAATCTCTGTCTCTATATTCAACGACTGCACCACTGCTATACGCTGTAATGGAGCAGAGGACCCCCATGATTGATGGGCGCCTGGAGCCGTCGCAGTACCATTATTCATGACTTGTTCTACTTTTTCCTCATCGTCGTTTACATCACATAATATACTGAAGACAGTCTGTGATTTCGAGGTCAAATGTACTACTAGACATAAACAATGTATACGTAATTGACTAATGGTCACTTTCACTGGCAAGGTCATAAATTTCTCTCCTGGATAATTCAATACCAGGGACACCTGTAAAGAAAGAACCATGTCTCCAGTGTATTCCAGTTCCACCAGCGCTTGTACATCGTTCTGATGTGGTGTGGATTCCACCTGTGGATGTGGATCAGTAAGAGATTTTAACTTGCATTTTGGGGCTACATGACCCAATTGTAAATCGAGGATTTGTAAATCTTGTAAATAACTGGGTAAGGACAACGATTGAACAAAATTGTCAAGTCGTTGTGTGATGGTATTGTTTAATGTGGTATCATCCAATAACTGTTCCCAATTGACCTCAAAGGACATTCTGTTACTGTCTTGATTCGTATTTTTATAAGTCTCGATGCCCTTTCGAGATTTCAAGACTCTTCAATTTCAATCCATTTAAAGGAAAACAGGTAATATGAATAGGGTATATATATATTGTCTATATTGGGATAAAAAAGAGATATATATAGATATATTATACTGAACTGCAGCTTATGTCATTGGTGTCGGTCATTGTTTCTCCCAGGATTCCGCTTTCAATAATTGGTAAAAGATCCATATGGTCCACCGAACTCTTTGGAAGCAACAGCAACAGCAACAGCAACAGCAACAGCAGCAATCGTAGCAATCGTAGCAATGACACTGATTATAATGATGATGAATCGAGTAGTAAGAGTAATCATGTGACAAGAGACATGACATATACTCTATGTAAAACCATTAATGGTGTCCCACCTGAACGTACATTTAATGTGGTGTCACAAATTCATCGATATGAAGATTATATCCCTTATTGTAAAGAATCAGTAGTGAACGAAAGAGACATAAGGACTAAATGGCCTTCAATGGCCAGTCTAAGGATTGGGTTTAGACAATATGATGAGACTTTTATATGTAAAGTGACTTGTCATAAGAAACATACAGATCATTACATGATTATTGCAGATTCCATATCAAACCATCTTTTCAATGGATTTAAATGTCAATGGGATATAATGGCTCACCCAAATCGTCCTGAGTCCACTCAGATTAAATTATCTCTACAGTTCCAATTCAAATCTGCCTTATATAATGGTGTTGCATCTCTTTTTGCTCGAGGGTTGACTAGTCTTGCATTAAATTCCTTCCATAAACGAATAATCCGATGTGAAAGGGGAGAAGTGAAGCAATAATAATTCTTTTCTAAGGTAGATGCAAATTCGTTATATTATTTTTTTCTTGCTAAAGCTATACATATATCTATATATATCTCTATAGAGGAGAAAAAACAACAACAAGGAGATATTATATTCTTAGTGGTATTTCAATCAATTATGTTGGTTCAATAATTCATCTAAATGGACACTTGGTGGTCTAAACTTCTTAGTGGTTGGGGTGACATTATTACTGTTCAGTTGCGATGGAGAATCACTAATAATTGATCCACCGTTATTTATAACAATAGTTGGAGGGGTACCTACAAAACGCTCCATGTTAATGTTGCTATTATTCATATGTTCAAGACCAAATGTGTATATGGGAGAAGATGCTCCAGATGGAACAGGTAAAGTGATATGACTACCGCTGTTATTAGTATTATTATTACCACGGAATAAAACTTCGGTAGGTGAGACAAACAATTCTTGTAATTCCTCACCATTCATAGTATGTTTAATATTGTTATTACTAGTCTTTTGTTTTATAATCTTTTCAGATATATCTGATTCATCACTAGATTGTGAAGACCAATTATCAGTTTCTTCAAAAATTGTTTCATCAGGAACAAAATCCTCAAACATTCCAATACCATTACCGCCCATGGGGTTATTATATCTTTGTTTTAAAGTGTTTCTGTATTTACTCTGTCTTCTTGCTACATACCATGATTTAAAGGACAGTATGGACCAAATCAATAAGATTAGAAAGAAGAAGAATCCAAGGACACTACCAAATGCAATATATACTGTCCCGTCAATATCACCTGGGAAATTGTAATTATATGGAGTATTTTCTTGATTCGGTATCACGACAGTAGCTTGGATAACACTTGTGGAAACATGTTGGGTGCTTGTTGATGAGGAAGCAGAAGAAATAGAAGTGGTGAGGGTAGAATGTGTTATTATTGAAGAATATGTAGAGGATGTTATTAGACTCGAGGAAGATGTTGGTCTTTTTCATTACTGGAAGTTTTCGTCGATTTACGTTTGGTTGAACTTGTTGTGGATTTAGTAGTCGAGGTGGTCCTAGCAGTAACCAACGCAGGTAGGTCTCTTCTATCTAGACGCATTCTGTATCAATTGTATATCTCTTTGGTCTATCCTTTATGAGTTGATCTCAGCCCGATTCCCACTTTCCCTCCTTCACCGGTTATATATACTTGTAGACATAAGCCATGATATATATTATATATCCACCCAAATGCCAATGGGTGCCCTCGAGATCCCAGATCAAACTGCAGTGATAGAGTTACGAATGTGTCTCAAAGTGGCAGGAATTTTTCAGTCGCGAAATTTTTCGTGTCAGCCGCGAAGAAGATAATATAATTTCCCTTTTGGGACAAATTGCCTCCGTTTTCGTTGCTTTTTTTTGATCTGGGGCCGTTGCCATGGCAACAATTTCCTTCTATTGTCTTACCATTTTTTCAGTTATATGAACAGAAGAATCTTTGCAACAGATTGAAAATACAGGAAGTAATACATTGATTATGACAGGTTTAAAGCAAGATTCGGTTAGTTTTTCAACAGAGTCATGGAGTCAAACACCTCGAACACACCTACTTCCACTCCGATCCCTCATAATTTTGCTTCAAGTCCCGATTTCAAATGGTTATGTCAAGAATTATTTGCTAAGATTGACCAAATTAAAGCATCTAAGGATAGTGGTCCCACAAGAAATCGATATAGAGATGTCATAACAAGGTTTGTTCAAATGTGGAGGACCACGGTCGGGTCAGATTTTTATCCTGCACTTATATTGGCATTACCACAGAGAGATAGACGCACTTTTCAGATTAAAGATGTCACTTTAATTAGAGCTGTCTGTGCTACATTACATTTAGATCCCAAATCTTCTATACAACAAAGATTATTAGATTGGAAGTCCCGAATTGGGTCTGGGGGCAGTAATAGGTTATCTTCAATCTGTGTCAGAGAGATTGCCAAGAGAAGGAAGGAACCGCATGTAGATAGACAGAATAGAGTATCCTTGGATGTGGTCAATGGTTGGTTAGACCAATTGGCACAGAGACCCACAAGATCTTCGGGGGGGATTGGGAAACTCGTTAAATCTGAAGTATGGCAAGACATAATGAGTAGATTATCATATTTGGAATTGAAATATTTTTTCGATATTATATTAAAGATTAGAGTAATGGGATCACAAGAAAATACATTACTTTACACCTGGCATCCAGATGCTCGTGATTATTTAAGTGTAGTATCTGACCTACACAGTGTGACACAGAAATTGTTTGATCCAGAGAAAAGATTACAAAACGCTGAAATTACTTTACAATTGGGGTCACCATTTTCACCACAATTGGCCAAAAGAATTGCATCTACCACCTATGACAAAATTGTAAATAAATTAGTGACACGTCAGGGACAAGATACTTTTTTCATTGAAGAGAAGATGGATGGGGAGAGGTTACAAGTCCATTATTCAGATTATGGTCAATCTATCAAATATTATTCTAGAAGAGGTACTGATTATACTTATCTTTATGGGGGAAGTATCAAAGAGGGTCCAATATCACCATTTTTAAACATAGTCTCTAAAGTAGAGAACTGTATCTTAGATGGAGAAATGATATCCTTTGATAAAGAGACAAATAGTGTATTACCATTTGGAATGGTCAAATCTGTTGCCAAACATGCTACCACGGATACAAACACTGCGTCCTCGTTAAACTCATTTCCAGGTGATTTTACCACCGAGACAGAATCCTTCCATCCCTTATTCATGCTGTTCGATTTACTATTTTTGAATAATTCACCACTTATCAGCTACCCATTATGGCAGCGGAAGAAATATTTAACCCAAATATTGAAACCGGATCCTCAACATAACAGAGTAAGAATAATTCCCAACATGGAGGGTCATACCTCAGATGATATTAGGAAACATCTTTCTTTAGCCGTCAAAGTTAATTCAGAGGGTATTGTCTTGAAGAATCCTCAATCTAAATATATTCCTGCCTCAAGAAACGATTCATGGATCAAAATTAAACCAGAATATCTAGATCAATTCGGGGAAAATATGGATCTTATTGTCATGGGAAGAGATTCTGCAGTGAAGGATTCCTTTATGTGCGGTATTGCTTTACAAGAATCTGTCAAGGAATCGACACCAGTAGTCAGTCTGGACTCACAGACTGATGCCAATGATGAAGAAGAAATGGAAGATCTTCCTCAACGTAAGACTGTTGGATTTGTCTCCTTCTGTTCCATTGCAAATGGTATTTCACAAAGTGAAGCACAAGAAATACAAAATATGACACGTGGGAAATGGTTCAATTTTAAAGATTCTCCACCACCAACAAAAGGTACAGATTCATTAACCCTTCAGTTTGGATCCAAGAAACCTCGTGAATGGATTAATCCAAAGGATTCAGTGATATTAGAAATTAAAGCAAGGTCAATAGATAATACGGACTCACAAGTGAAAAAGTTTGCTGCTGGCTGTACCTTATACGGAGGTTATTGTAAGAGCATAAGAAGAGATAAAGATTGGACTTCATGTTATACTATGGATCAATTTCAAAGGGACAGGTCTTTCAAATCAGGCCATCGTACTGGTCAAACAAGTGCCAATAGTACAACATCAAGACGCAGCGGTAATAAGCGCCGAAAGAAAACATCACATATCTTACTGGGACATGACCGCATTGACATTACAACATATGTTGTATCACATATATTCCAAGATATAAATTTTTACATCATTTCTGATTATTTTGATCCTTTACTTCAGACTCGAATCACCAAGGAAAAATTGAAACAAGATGTTATTGCCCATGGTGGTGCCATCGTATACAATTTAGTAGCCAAGCCAGACGAGATAAAACGGTTATATATTATTAGTGCAACATTCAATATTGAAACTAGGACATTGATTGATAGAGGATATGATCTGATAAGTCCACGTTGGATTCTTGACTGTATTCTTTATAAAACGTTATTACCCTTGGAACCAATATATTGCTTCAATGTCTCAGAAGAATTAATGGCATTGGCTTCAACAAGAGTAGATTCATATGGTGACAGTTATCAACTTGATGTAAATGAGGGCACTTTAGATGAAATACTTCAGTTGAATGCTCATTCAGAATTTGAACCTTTAGATATATCAAGACTGGAT
>JAJLXW010000462.1:28863-43752 GCA_030571515.1 Monosporozyma aquatica
ATATGCTTACTCTTCCCCTATTGCTTTTCAGCAAGAAGAAGTTCTATATTCCAAAATGGTGTGTTTCAAATGATCCCTTGGTATTTGATATCTTGAATTGGAAGATAAAATTGTATGGTGGTTCCATGGTGAATAACGTCTCGGAATGTAATACAATAATTGTGATTCCTACAAAGAACCCAGCTGCCTTAGAGACCTTTAAGAAAAATATTCAGCATATTCATTCCCAGCTTGCTGATATTATTAGTAGAGATTTTGGGAAGATACACCCTATTCCACGAGTAGTTACTCCAGAATGGATAGATGCTTCAATTAAGGAAAACATTACTGTCCCAGAGGAGTCCTACCCAGTCATCATATAGTTGAGATAGCAATATTCTTAAGTAAAAATAATGACTTTAACATATAATATATATTCTTTCCCTCCGGTTATAAAAGACTATTCTATATCCTATTTTACAGAACTAAATGAAACGATGGTTTATACAACAGAGACTTGGTTATCGCTCTTCTCATCCGTTTCTAATGTATTCCCACCTTCTTCTAAGAGTTCAGCGTTCTTCTTCTTGTGCTTTCTCTTTCTTTTCTTCTTGCTACCCTCTGAATTATCAGCATTACCATTGCTGGTCTGTGTCTTCTCAGCATTGGTAGTTTCTGAATTGATTTTCTTCTTTTTCTTCATACTTAAAGGATTAGGTTGTTTAGGTCCCAACTTCCTCTTCTTTGACTCCTTATTATCCTGTTTCTTTTCATCACTTTCACCATCGTTTTTCAAACCAGCGTATTTTGGATCATTCAAACCTTTATAAAGCTTTTCCTGTTCCGTTCTTCTACTTATTCTAGCACTAGCATCACTCAATGGTTCCATTACCATAACCGCTCTATTAATATGTAAAATTGGAACCCCAGGGATACGTCTCAATTTACGTCTTAAATTAATATCCTGAGAAGCAACCACATATCTATGCTTATTTTCTCCCTCAATATTGACCACACTGTCAATACATTCTAATGGTGGTTTGGGATCTTTAAAATGGTTACAACGACGTCTTTCATAACTTTTAGCTAAATTGATTGCATCTTGATTATCTGTGTCATATAAAGCCTGCATACAACATTGTGTTATCATAGGTTTCACCTCTGCTTGTAAAGTTTGTCCTAAACTCTTTACCAGGTTGAATCTGGAGTCAGATGCAGTGACGACAATTTGATCATCTACTAGTACTTGATATGGTTGTCTGAATTTGAATGTATGAGCATAGACTAGCAACTGTTTTCTATAAGATTTAGCTCTCTTCTGACGCATATTTGTAAATGCCTATCTGTGGTGGTCTTGATTTGTTTTCCGTGGATTCAATCTGTTCTGATATAAAACCAAGTATAATCGAATTTACTTCATTTCATCTCATCTCATCTCATCTCTAAAAATTTTCAACTTTATTTCTTAGCGCAAAAAAGTGAAAAATGGAACTATCAAAAGTTTGATGCAAAAACATAGGTTAAATATAGGTAAATAAGCAGGGATTAGTAGAATTAAACTACGATAATTAACAAATATGGTATATTATACCTGCTCAAATTGCATAATTATATATGCTCAAAATCTATATATCTTGAATACTTTTATTTCGTAAACTGAACAACTTGTAATAATTCCAGAACCAAAACAACACAAAACATCCAAATCCAATAGTACAATTTAATAAAACCCATAAATCGGGATATTTATCCGGGGCAACAATTGTATAGTCAGCTATATGTGTAGCTAACATACAGATATAGGAAGCAAGAATTATAAGCTTCCATATGACATTGTTTGGCAACAAACTTCTACGACGATAGTGGGTGGAAACGTTACTCATTGATGGTCCCGGTGTGACACTCTTCGGTAAAAATTTAGGAGTCACAAAACTGAAATTACCTAATAACCAGTTATACATAATGAACATAACCACATATTGTAAACCTAATCCATCTTTCTTCAAAAGAGGCCATAATGTAAACAATGCAACATTATTAATCCAGAAGACCATGGATAACACATTCCAGTCTGAAGAGATGAACATTAATGTGATAGGTAATAATGGAACTAAAATTGTCTTTTCATGAACTTGGAAACTGAATAAATAGAAGGACATGGAACAAGCAGCCAAAGCGTAAGGGATCAGATGTTTTTTTGGATGCAAAAGAGTAACAATGAAGGCTGGAAGGAATCCAATAACTGTGACAATTAATGAATATAGTTGTAGCTCTTCTTGGGTAAATATCTTCTTATATTTGAATATGATATTGGTAACACACCAGAAATTGGCTACTTTGTCTTCAAATATACCTCTAGCAAAAGGGAAAATCCTGTGAATGGATTGTATAACATTCTGTAAACCTGCATTGCCACTAAAGACATACAATGGAAGATACATAGCAGAAAATGTTGAAACAGTTGCAATACCAATAGCAACTAGTCTTGGAATATTAAACCATCTAGGATAAAATAGAGACTTACTTAGTAATATGGCAAAAAAGATTGGTGAATAATACAAGGACATCTGCTTAAAGCAAATAGAAAGAACAAAACACACGGCGGCCATAGTGTAAAATTCATCCAATAAGTTATTTATTGCCAAAACTGTAAATCCTAACATGACACAATTGTATTGGAAATGACCATGATCTATTAGTATCAATGATGGTTGGAACAGGATTGCCGCAGCGGCAATACATTGACTCACAGGTGATTGATTTCTACGTCTTCCAACCCATTTTGTGAAATAAAGTACCCCTGGGATGTAACATAGCAATTCACTCAATAGTACAGTAAATCTCATATAGTTCTTAACGCCTTCATTTTCTATCCCACGAGATTTATTTAATGTAAACCACTCAGGCCAAATAAAGGAACCGATCTTTCCCAGAATATAGGAATGGTAAGCAGTTAACGGTGGGTAATCTAGCCCCCAATACTCTAAATCAAACCAGTACCATTTAGAAATAGGTAAATGTTGTGTAATTTCTAACCAGTGCCTCTGAGCTTCGAAATCACCAAACATTGGTGGTGTGTTAAACCCGGAATAGGGACCCAGCCCAATTGCAGTACTTATAATAAGTACGAATAATACAATAATATATTGAGTGACCCATTGACTTCCTGGGGATATGAATGGATAGAGGAAATCAAACAGAGGTGAAGCATAAAAGGGTTGTTGGCTACCGTCTTGTTCTTCAAAACTTTCAGAAGTTTTCCCACGTTTCTTGGCCGGTTTACTGCCAGAGTGTTTTTTTATGGGGCCATACCAAATATATCCAACGCCTCTAGGTGTTATTGAAAGACAATTGATGTTGGGTTACCTCTTAAGTTTAGCTGTTTTAAAAGGTTCGTTACACAGAATGAAACTTTTTTCATTTTTCATTGAATTTTTCAGTGAAGAATCAATCTTTAAATTCTGCTCTAGAAAGTAATAAGATGACAAGTACAATATCGAATAATATAGGGACGAGTTTACAGTATTTGAATATCAAAGAACCTCTAGAAACGATTTATTTACAATTTTATCCAGATTGTGAAATTATTTTAGTCCGTTTTAGCTGACAAAATGAAGAAAAGATCCCACGAAGAAGAAGAAGATATCGATCTGGAAAATGAAGGGGATCATCTTCCTTCAAGAAGCTTTGCCAAGACAAAAAGGGCAAACAAGTTTATTACAATGAAAGTTCCACATTCAAATGGTAGATACTATCATAGGAACAATGAATTGAGTCGTGGGTCACATTCGATAGTATACAAGCTGTTGAGTGAAGATGAAAGTAAAATATTTGCTGGGAAAAGATTGATCACTAATGGTAGCAAAGCTTTGAAATTGAAAGTTATTGATGAATTACAAATTTATAAAGTTATTAGTAGACAGAGACACCCAAATATAATTCAGATGAATGAATTTTTCCAATTACCAAATAATCACTTATATATGGTTTTAGATTATGCTAATAATGGGACTTTACAATATATTCTTCAGTACAAAGGGAAGCTCTCCGAATTAGAAACCAAAGCATTGACGGTGCAAATTTGTGGTGGTATTCATTGGCTGCATAGTAATAATATAATCCATGGAGATTTGAAACTAGGGAACATCCTTATAGATCACGTAACCGATAGCAATAATGGTGACAAGGGCTATGATCTGGTCAAGATATGTGATTTTGGTCACTCATTTATTAATGATGGCAGGAAAAATTATATTGATCACGAATCTGACATTATTGGTACACCATACTATTTGGCACCGGAAATTATTTATAGATATAGAGGTATTAACACCTCCGGTAAGACTATACCTTTAATTTCCTTCCCTATTGATATTTGGGCCATCGGTGTTATCATATTTACAATGCTGTATGGTTGTAATCCCTTTATTACAAATGCAGATGAGTTACATAGTTTATCAATGAACGATCTAATGTCAAGGATCACTTCAAATATAATTAAGCTCCCGTCCTCTATTGCGAACGAATTATCACTTTTAGGTAAAGATCTGCTAATAAAACTTTTAAGACAGAATCCATTGAAAAGAATAATACTACCAGAGATTATTAGCCATGAATGGTTCCATACAGGATTTGTTAAAAATGTAGACTTGTTAGGCCCCGATTCAGAGCCAGTTTCAGAGCGAGTTTCAATGAATCCCAACAGGGAATATATTACAGATGAATACTTAGACGCTCTAAAAGCATATGGTTTTGGTAAATTATTGTTCAGATCAAAGAAACACCATAAAAAAGATATCGCTCTCCTAGATATTCTTAAAAGTAATGTAAGAAAGGCCAGGCGGAGTCAAGCATATTTATGTTGGAGTGAATATATCTATGTTGATCCTATAATGGAATCTAATAAACTTCTTCCCACTATCAGTAAGCAGATTGTTGTCGATGAGATACAAAGCACCCTGAGAAATATATACGAGACCAAACTTTATAGAAAGGAATCAAATCTACATGTGTCCAATAGTTCACCATCTTTCCCTGTATTAATCACTAGACGTAAAATATTACGATCAGAAACATCTAATGGCGAAAGTTCCCCGGAAACCACGTTCTTCTATCAACTAACCAATGGACAATTTGGTTGTTTATTGGACGGTGGCCATTCAATGTTATTAAATGATACGAAATCTTCATTTTGGTATATTATTCCTGATCAAAGATCTGGTTGGATTTCAAAATGTTTCCCACAGGACGTGGGGGGAGATAAAGTACCATCTGAATTGATGGGAAGGTTACAATACATAAATGATTGTAAACTTGATATGGAGTTGTCAAACATAGGTACAGAAACGAGTCAAGATCAAATATGGCTCTCTATTGATGGTTTACGCCATGAAGGTTTACATAGAGACGTTTATCTTCGTAAATATATCATGTTTGGTGAAGCCACTAATCATAAGATTAATGTGGAATTATACATTTTAAGTGATGGGACTTATCAATTCAATTTCAGACAAGAGGGCATTACCATAATATTACACCAGATGGGTCAATATTTGTCTATTTTAGATTATCAAGGAAATGCGTTTACCTGCAAATATTTTGATCTATTATGGGGGGATAATAATAGCGCTAACCAAACAGATGCAACAATTAAAGGTATGTTACTAGATAAAGTACCAATAATTGAAGAGACACTAAAACTGATCATGACAACCATTTAAGCTTGTATTTCATAGCATATAGGGATATAGATATTTAAACAAGAAAAAAGGAAATGATATACGTTAATTAAAAATATGGTACAGATATAATCTATGTTCAACATAAATATATACAAACAATATATATTTATAAATTTTAGACACCAGTGAAATTTTCGTCGGAGGCTAAAGTTTGTAAATTCCATTCAGTCTCGAAATTTGTCTTAAACACTGCCAATTTATTAATAATACTATTACAAGCATTTTTCAATGCATCTTTTGGTTCATAACCTTCCACGGTTTGTATTCTCATCTTGAACCTAGCAAAGAAGGGATGTTCCACCTTATATGCCGCAAACAGGACCTTGTTATCGTTTAATAACTCTGCTCTGATTAAGTTCCCCAGCGTATGATCTTCCTTATTGAAAGTAACCACTATAGCATTGGGAGATTTGGTATCTGGTTCTATTTCTAATTTAGATTCACCTTCTGCAAGCAGGAAAAGCTCAAATCTGTCTGGAGCATTCATAGTTCAGTTTGTGTTTAGAAAACCTGTAAGTAACCTTGACGAACCTCAGGTATATAGAAACTACCACATTTCCTAAAATAAGACTACCATTTATCTACCTAACTAATATACTACTCGATTGTTAAATCAGCAATAATTTTTCATCCCACACTGTAAATTTCACACTATGGAGCGTTGCCCGGAAATTCCATTTTTTTCATTATGGCGAAACCAAAAAAAAAAAATGTAGTGAATTTGAAAATTTAAATTTCAAGCTGTCATTCCTTTGATTTTAGTAGTGATTAAAAGATATCTCCCCCCCATTGGCCTTTCTGTTTGTGACTGATTCCCACATTTCAAACAGTACATAGACAACGTGAAAGGCCTTTTATACAGGATATCTGTGGCATTGTGGATCGTTTTTTTTTTTTTAGAAACAAAGATTATCACAACTGGAAAAGAGTAGGAATAGTCCTATCTTCCCATATTATCTTCCAACCACAAATACATACATTCCATACACTTTCACTATTTTAAGTCATACTAGAGTGTTTGTTGATTTGTTAAAGGTGTTAGAATCAAAGTGTACAAAAAAAGAAGTTTTTCCGGATGTCGAGTGCTAATCCTTCAGAGACAGGAAACACTAACCCTCAACTGCAACAACAGCAGGTTGTAATGCCACCAGAAGGAGCGAAACTAAATTCAAATTCTGTTTCCCCCTCCACGAACAAGCCTCAGTTGAATAGTGGCAATAATATTAACACTTCAAAAAAAGTTACCCTTCCATCATTATCCAATATGTCCACGTTTAATGAACGTCCCTATTCTCCAACTAATGGCGGATCGAGTGTACCTACCACTACTCTTCCTGCAGCAGCGACAACAACAACGACAACCACCACTAACGGTAAGGGAAATGTACCCCTGCCCTCAATATCACAAACGAATACTGAAACGTTGGGAGCTAATGAAGGCACCACAGTGAAGAGAAAGTCTAGTAGTGGGTTTTCTTTGGCTAATTTTGATAATCCTTTACCTGCACAACAAGAATATACTTCCAATTCTACTGCCGCACCACAACAAGTCACTAAGAGTATCAGTCTCCATGCACCTGTTTCTGCTACAGCTATTGCTGCCACCACTGCTGCTCCAATCCAGGAGGAACAACCTGGCTCAGATGCTTCGTATAGGTCACTAAATGTGAAAGACGCATTATCTTATTTAGAACAAGTGAAATTACAATTTAATTCTCAACCTTACATTTATAATCAATTTCTTGATATTATGAAAGATTTTAAATCACAAACTATCGATACACCAGGTGTTATTGAAAGAGTGTCAAATCTGTTTAAGGGATATCCAAGTTTAATTCAAGGGTTTAACACTTTCTTACCCCAAGGATATAGAATAGAATGTACAAGTAATCCTGATGATCCAATTAAGGTAACTACACCATTGGGATCGTCTACATTACGCGACAATAGCGAGACGGCAGAAATACCAACAAACACAACAACTAATGCAGTCACGGCTTCTTCAACAGCCCCTACACCCGCCCCTTTATCTGCAACAGAGCCAGTTTCATCTGCTGCTGCTGGCAACGCCACTACAACCTCTGCTCTACATCAGCAGCAACAACCGTTACAACCCCCACCAATCTCTCAATATTCATCAAATCAAGGTGCTACACAATCTAACCAATTGCCTCTACCCCCGGCCTCCTCATTACCACAAGGTACTACCATTGCAGAACAACAAGGAGTGAAAAGACCTAACGATGTAGAATTTAGTCAAGCTATCAATTATGTTAATAAGATTAAAAACAGATTTGCTGATCAACCAGACGTGTACAAAAAATTCCTAGAAATTTTACAAACGTATCAAAGAGAACAAAAACCAATTAATGAAGTATATGCTCAAGTTACCGTGCTATTCCATAATGCTCCTGATTTACTGGAAGATTTTAAAAAGTTTCTACCTGATTCATCAGCTCCTGAACAGCAAACTCAGAGTCATCCTCACATGCTAGAGTATCAAAATCAAAATATATACAATAATGGGGGTTTTGCTTACAATGGTATGACAGCATACTATCCATCAGCTTCTTCTCAAACAGGAACCCCTGCCCCTGCTGGTGTAGCGGTGCCAGGCCAACAACAAAACCTACCCCCAATCGGAAGCTTCTCACCTCCATCAAATGGTCCAGGCGGGTCCTTACAAGATGATTACAAATCAACTGATCAACAACAAGGCCAAGTTGTTGGATTACCACCAATTGTACCTCATGAAAGCTCAGTAGACCAAACAGGGTTACCAAATCAATATGTAAATACCACAAATATGACTAATGATAACATACAAGTTTCTAATTTAAGAGGTGGACCTGCCCCAATGGCAACTCATTACGATTACGGAAACCAACAACAACAGGTTATGATGGATGATCAGATGCCTGTAAGACCAGAAATCGATTTGGATCCAAGTATTGTTCCAGTGGTTCCGGAACCCACTGAACCTATTGAAAATAGTTTAACCTTGATGGAAGAGACTACATTTTTCGAAAAGGTAAAGAAATTTATTGGTAGTAAACAGATCTATACTGAATTCTTAAAAGTTTTAAATTTATTTTCTCAAGATTTAATTAATGTTGATGAATTGGTCGATAAAGTGGAAAATTATATTGGATCATCAGTTGAATTATTTGATTGGTTTAAGAATTTTGTTGGGTATCAGGATAAACCAAAGACAATTGAAAACATCGTACATGAAAAACATAAATTGGATCTAGATTTATGTGAAGCTTATGGCCCAAGTTACAAGAAGTTACCCAAAACAGATACATATATGCCATGCTCTGGGAGAGATGATATGTGTTGGCAAGTGTTAAATGATGAATGGGTGGGACATCCTGTATGGGCATCCGAAGACTCCGGGTTTATTGCCCATCGAAAAAACCAATATGAAGAAACTCTATTTAAGATTGAAGAGGAAAGACATGAATATGATTATTATATTGAGTCTAATTTAAGAACCATTCAAACTTTGGAAACCATTGCTAACAGAATATCAACTATGACAAATGAAGAAAAGAAAGCATTTAAGTTGCCACCGGGTCTGGGCCATACTTCTTTAACTATTTACAAAAAGGTTATTCGTAAGATTTATGATAAAGAAAGAGGGTTCGAAATCATTGATGCCCTACATGAACATCCAGCTATTGCAATCCCTGTGGTATTAAAAAGATTAAAGCAAAAAGATGAAGAATGGAGAAGGGCACAACGTGAATGGAATAAAGTTTGGAGGGAATTGGAGCAAAAAGTATACTTCAAGTCATTGGATCATTTAGGTTTAACTTTCAAACAAGCTGATAAAAAATTGTTGACTACAAAACAATTAATATCTGAAATTAGTAGTATCAAAGTCGATCAAAATAATAAACGGATGCATTGGCTAACTCCAAAACCAAAGAGTCAATTAGACTATCAATTTGATGATTTTGAAATCTTTTACGATATTATAAGATTAGCCGATGTTTTTATTGACCACAGCTCGACGTATTCAAATCCAGATAAATATAGATTGAAAGATTTATTAAGAACTGTTATATCTTTGTTTTTCTTTATCCCAATTCAAACAATTAAAGATGCGGTGAAGAAGAGAGGTACGGTGGACGGGCAGGAAGACGAAGAAGAGGATGATGATAATGATAAAGATGAAAGCAAAAAGGACGACAAACCTAATAAGAAGAGAATGAGAGATGATATCGACTTATCCTTAAGAGATATTTTACATAGAGTGAAATATCAAAAGTTAAAGAGCCCATCTAAGGATAGTGAGGCAGAAGAATCTACAGAGGATGAGTATGATAAGTTAGCCAAGGAAGCGGAATTATTAAATGCACAAGAAGCAAGAAGACCTTGGCTACTTGGAAATCTGATTGAAACCGCCAACTCGTATGGTACTATTAATAACAGAAACATCTACAATATGTTTGCTAATACGAATATTTACATCTTTTTACGCCATTTTACGGCTATCTACACTCGTCTTTACGAATTGAAGCAAATGAATGAAAAGGTTACTAAAGAAATCAATAGTAGAAAAGTGGTGCAGTTTGCTGTTGATTTAAATTTACTTTCCACTCAATTGAAGGATATGGGTCTTGATTTTGCCGGAAAGGACAGCTATCAAGAGTTATTATCCTTGAGTAAAAGGCTGATTGAAAATAATTTGGAACATCAATGGTTTGAAGAAAGTCTACGTGAAGCCTTTAATAATAAGGCGTTTAAGATGTACACTGTAGATAAAGTCATTCAATCATTGGTGAAGAATGTCCATACTTTAATGTCTGATAATAAGACTTCCGAGATTATGACTCTGTTTGAAAAGGATAGATTATCATCATCCACTACAACCAAGGATCAAATACTGTATCGTTTACAAACACGTTCTCATATGTCTAATGTTGAGAATATGTTCCGTATCGAATATAATAAGGACACTCGTCATGTTTGCATTCAATATATTGCCTTAGATGATTTGTCATTAAACAATAAGAAGGCCTCTACAGACGACAAGTGGAAATACTACATTACATCATATTCATTGCCACACCCAACTGAAGGGATTGATCAAGATAAACTATATATTCCATTCTTAGAGAGAATCATCGATTTTGAAAGTGAAGCATTAGATGTTCCAAATGCGACTAATAGTAAATATTCACCAGAGGGAGTTTCCCATTCAAGACTAAAGATTAAGATTGATAGATCTAGTTATGCCATGGATATTGAAGCTGGATCATATGACGTTTTCTCTAGAAAGAGTATGAATAGATATCCAAATAAAATTAATCCTGTGAGGAATGCAAAACTTTTGAACCAGAAGAAACAAACTATTAATAAATTCCTTTCTAGTAAATTTGGTTGGAAAAAGGGTTTAAAAGATACTGAAATTGATAAGATTGAACCAAGACATGCAGTTCCAAAACCTGTAGTGGTTCCTGCTACGGAGGATCAAATTATGGACATTCCTAATGGTAATATAACCGCCACTGTTTCCCAAGAAAATGTTACGATACCTGCTCCATTGGTTACTACCGATGCTCCTGTTGTTCCAGCAAATGTTGAACCTATTGCTCAACCTATGGTAGAAACTGTGGATCCAACTACTATTGTCCCAAACACTGCTGCTCCAACTACTGTTGGTACTGAGAATGTTAATACCACCACAACTGTTCCTATGACTTCACAGAGTGATGAAACTACTCAATAGTAAATAATGAATATGTAGGCTTATGATAAATCACTTTTGTATAATTAAAATTCTGTTTTATTACTAAAATGAATAAATACTAATAATAAGAAATAATGTATATATCCTAATGCATAAACTTTTGTTAATATTATTCTTCCTCAACATCTACACCAAAATCTTTTAATTTCTCACCCCAGGGATTCTCCCAGTTCTTTCTTGTTATATCATTGTTATCATTATCATTATCATTATTATTATTATTATTATTATTATTATTGTCTACAGAGGAGACAGCTGTAGCAATCTGGGAACGTTTCCTAACCACAAATTCACCATCTTCAATATATTCTTCTATCCCTGAGTTATTGTCAACATGTCTTTTGCCACCATCTGGGGGCCAAGGTAAAGAAAGAATCAAATCTTCCATTGAGGAATTCTTTTCATACGTAGCAATGTCATTAATAGGGAAATGAGTTCCATCTGCGTTTGGTCTATTAAATGGCCATAAAGTAAACCACATGGAACCCATAATCTGGTTCCAATTAGTCCAAACATTAATATCATAAGGGAAATTAATTATTGAATGGAATCTTACTTGACCCCTTGCATATTTAGACAGTAGAATGTCAATTTCTTGTCTTCTCTCTGAAGTTAGAGATTCCTTGGGAAATTCAACCCATACTTGATCAATCAAACTTGGTAATAATTTCTTATGGTAGAATAAACTTTCTAATCTATCCATTTCCCAATTTTCAATTTGTGTTCTACCATGTAAGATTTGATTATTAAGACATCGTATTAATAAGATGATGATGGTGGACCAAATGAATAAGTTACATGGAATCAAAATGGTTAAGAATATTAGTTCTGTACGTTTGAAAGCGAATGGATTAACATGATGTCTCATATGCCAAATAGACAGGGATCTATTAAAGAAATACCAATTCAATTGACTTGTTGAGATGATAATCCAAAGTAAGAACCTTATAAAATGTGGGAAATTGTTGTAACCTACACAATTTAAAGTCCATGGACAATGATGATCCATCATTAACACACATTGATTACATGTCTTACAATGGTGTGATCTTTGCGGTTTCCAATTATGACATTTTGAACAATATTTCTTTGTTTTGGAAGGGGTGGAAGTAGAAGTAGAGAGAGGCGGTGGTGTTGATTGCAGTGGTGGGGGTTTACCTGGATTAGTGAAAATTGCTAATAGATACGACATCCAAATCATGGTAATTGAGAATTGAAAGATCAATTGACCTTTTATGGTTACAAAATTGTATAAAATGAAATAATGTGCATTATAAGCAATAAAAGAGATTATGAAACTTGGTATTGCGACACCCAACCATGGCCATTTCAACTTAGGTGGCATCCTACAGTGATGGTGTCATGGACACTGCCTTAAAATGGTACTTCAATAGATATAAAAGGTTTGACACTATTCAAGTCAAAGCTTGTATTGAGGTGAAAAAAAAAATGTATATAATTGCGATGAGCTCAAGGTGTTTAAAGGGAAGGTTTGGAATGTCAGAAGAGGAACGAATCCTTGAGTTATGGATCAAGAAATAAATAAACACTGTGACTGGAATATATGTCATTTTGAGAGGAAGACGAAGAAGAAGAAGACCGAGGGCCACCAAGATTTAATAACTTTCTTGAAAGTGATCGAATGGAAGGATAATAATAGTAATAATAACGAAAGTGAAGACATCTTACTTTCATGTTTTACAACAATTGATATGAATATGGTATCAGATGATGAAACTCTCAATGATATATTAATATATGAATTATCATTGACTCAATTGAAACAACAATGTGAAGAACAAGGATATCTTGATATGAATCTAATGACCATTTGGAAAGAACTCTCAAATCAAATATACCATGTTGAATACGTATACGACTGCACAACGCGCCAGATAACTTTTATAATACAATTATCATCAGGACAATTGGAATTGAAGATTAGGTTATATCAATCTTCACATTATAAAGATGTGGAAGATATGAAATCACTGTATAATAATTTAGTGAAACAGATATTGTATAGTGGATCCATAATGAGACGAAACTCTATAGAACAATTGAATGTTATTAAAGAGAAGGATAAAGTGATTGAATTTCTTCGTGATAATTTAATCACATTAGGTGGATCTAATGTGATAAAGAAATGGGCACCAAAAGGTTCTAGAAATTATAAATATTATCAACCTTATGAAGAGACAGATACAAGTGCGATTGCAGATGAGGCTGAGATGAATGCTCATTATTTCAAAGAAGATATTCGATTTATGATCAATAATTATTTGAAATTGAATGGGTATGATATGTCTAAGATGGCTGTTAATGATTCAATTCTTCAAGATAGTAATAATGAGAGTATAAGAAATGAAAGTGAATCATTATCACAATCACCAAGAAAACGATTAAAGCGATCCTTTGGTAAAGTTAAAGTATCAAAAAGATAAAAAAATACAAAATATTTTATTCAATTCTTCTATTTAATTAATTATTTAGTTATTTACTTATTCTTCTTCTTCTTTTTTTCTTGCTATATTGTATATCTCACTCTCTTCTATAGCAGAAATATATTATAAATAAATGTATACATTCTTATACACATCCCATGATAATAATATATCTATAAGAAAAGATGGATCCTCGAAGCACTTTAGAAAAAAAAAATAATTCAATAAAAATAATTCAATAAAAATACCATAAATAAAAAACCAACTTCATATTAAAAAAATAAAAGAAGAAATGAGTTTGTTTGTTTTGTATTAGGTTTGATAGATGGGGGAGGGGTGGGAAGTAAAAATTAGATGATTTAGTTTAATAAGGAATAAAAAAAATATGGATAAAATAATATCTTTTTCACAAATTAACGTAATCTTCTAGCTTCACGTTCAGATTCCATCAAGACTAAGATGTCATTTTCTCTGACTGGACCCTTAACGTTTCTAACGATGGTTCTGGAGGTGTCTTCTAAGAATTCGACACGAACTTGGGTGACACCACCACGAGAACCGGTTCTACCTAAAACTTTGATGACCTTGGCTAAAGTAACTGGGGTTTTGGAATCCATTTTGCTGTCTTGCTTGGGGGATGTGGGGGTGGTGGAGGGATTGGAATGTAAATGAAGGTAGAAGGAATAAGATTTATGAAGTTAACTAAAGTGAAAAGTAAGCAAATAAGTAAATAAATAGTAGTTGAAAGAAAAAGAAGAAAGAAAGTGAGGTATAGTAGAGAAGAAGATGAGAATTGAATGTTTGCAAAAGTGAGAACGAGAGTGGAAAGAATGAAATGAAATGAAGTGAAGTGAAAAAAAAAAATTTTTTTTTGTGATCAGTTTTTGCGTCTGTCACGTCACACGGCGAGATTTTTTTTTTTTATTTTTTTTTTTTTTTTTTTTTTTTTTTTTCAATTTTTTTT
>JAJLXW010000463.1:0-11920 GCA_030571515.1 Monosporozyma aquatica
TATTGATATAATACCACGAGTCACTAAAGGATGTTTTTACATTAACACTAATCAGATTGAAAATATTGTCATTTGAGGGTCGTGAGACTATCACGTGACATTAAAGATTTGAAAAATTGAGAAAATATTAAAATTGAAAAAAGAATATTTAAAATAAATTAGATACTACTTTATAATTTATATAGACTCTTTTTAAAGAGACCGAATCCAATATTAATCTATTAAAATGACTAGTACCAACGGTAAGAAGGCCACAGGCGTCCAGTATTATTATTATCAATTGTCCTCTGTGACTTGTTTGCCTTAATGGCGTTTATGATTATTACTTTGCCTTGATGGCGTTCATTATTATTACTAGCCTGGATTGGCGTTTATTGTCTAGACATTCTTAGCCAGGGATTGGCATTGGTTATCATCGAGGGACGCCTTGATATAACCCCCCTATTCTAAGTGACTTCCCTCTCCTAAGAAAGTTACATTATAGGAATATATAATTATATAAGGAGGTTGTCATAGAAGAAATGACTTCAGGAATCAAAGATCTTTCCATTAAGTATTTATGTACTTTGTATATTAGGCTTAAAAAAGAACCAAGTCATATATAGACTATTAAGATCAGAGAAAAGGTCCGATAAATCACTCAAACCCTTTCCATTTATTTATCCTTAAGATAATATATTTATAAGCCCAAGCTATCTCTTACAATGTATGTATTGTTTTATTCGGTTTCTAGAAAAGTTAATATTGGGTATAATCAACAATATCTGATCACTAGTCAAGTACAGGGAGTTGACAGTGACTATACAATGGTACCTTTTAATAAACGATTGTATATGTATAATTATTGCACTGGTAGGGTGGCTACGGTAACAATAACCTATTATAATTTGTTAAAACAATAATAATAATATAATATAATATAATATAATAAGACCGATGTCTGTTTCCTTTAGCTGTGACGTAAACATTCCACATCTAAAGTGAACACTATTCCTATAAAAGTGAGTAATTACGCTATTTACGAGTTAACCTTTTCATCGTCGAGATATTCTTTATTTTGTCATCTTTTACCAAACTTGAATGTATTATTGAAATAATACAGTAATATTTGGGAGCAGTTCTTAACGTTCGTGTTGGAATATGTGACACTTAAAGTCACATATCATTTATGATAAAGATCCATTTTACCACAGACGTATAATAATGCAGTAGAGTATGCTTTATTCTGGTAATTCTATTATGGCAATGGAATATGGATTATACAAATGAAGTCGATTTTCTCGTATGGAGTGACCTCTGACATTTACAATGAAATTTTGGAAAAATTGAAAATAAAATAAAATGTCGAGATTTAAAGATACATAGATTAAATAAACATCATATATACTTTGCAGATTGCTTAATACACCAGATCCGTTCTCCACATTCTAGTGAGTGCGTCAGGTCCTTGAGAAGGCTGCTATAATATTTAAGAGTTTGATATTTAGTGTTCAATAAGTTATAGACGTCCTGTGAGGTCTTAGTTCCTAAAGATAGTATTGTAGTAAGGGTTTCTTAGTTCGATAATAGGGTTTTGAAAAAAAACTAGCTAAAATCATAGTTTTTGATGGAGATTCTATGTTACAGTCTATAGGGTAACTATTGGATCTACATGGAAAAAATTTTCTTGTACAGTCATTTTTTACACCACAGTAAATGTCACGGACCCTTTTTGGTTCTTACTCTCATTTTGTTTTTATTACTTTATGTTATTTTACATAAAATAGCAATTGTACAGAAAGATATTATATCTGCTGAATTGTTTGTTTCTTTTATATTTCTATATATTTTATATACAGAAAACCAGAATCATAAAACTTGATCTAGTACCTTCCTACACTCTGTCATTACTCTGAATCAAAACTGTCCAAAGAAGATAGTAGACAATTACCAGGTGTAGCCCCTTTTGTTCAATTTTAAATAAAACAAAAGTAATTCTTCAGTTGCCTATGTTTATATTACACTGTAATACAAATTGTAGTGGTTTTTTACCGTTTTCTTTTTTTATTATTTCTTTAAATCTGGTTCAAATTCTACCTGAAGATCGCTATATCAACTAGATAGTAAAATGACGTTATATATTATACTGGATAAGGGATATAACACTTTAAGGTTTAAATACCTAATAAGTGTAAAAAAATGGTAATAAATGTATATATTCTTAGGGTTTGATATAAAAGTTATATAAAGATAAGTATATATGTTATCTCAAAACATCTTCGAATGAAATATAAATTTTTCCATTTTCAAAATCTCATGTTGTATTTGAAAAATACGACAATATAAGTAATATAGATTAATAAGAAAGATTTTTTTAGTAGTTACTAAAAGAGTCTTTCTCATCAATTGAAAATTATCTTTTGGAATTGTTTTGGATTATTCCCTAACTGATTTAAAGTAAGGCGAATTCGAAGCATAGAATTTTAATGTCAAATACTACATAACCATTAAAAATGATTTCTTGTGGCGGTTCGTTAAGGCACAGTGATAATCATTAGAATATATGATATTTACTGTCATACAATGGAGAACTTTAACGATTGTCTTAGCTATAATTTACTATGGAAAAACTGTATCATGAGGTGTATGGGTGTTTAAACGCGCCCAAATTTTCACTTTTGTACCAGAAATGGAAGACGCGGCTTTTTCACAAGAAAATTTAAAAATGAGACCACAGGAATTAAATAGGATGTAATTGTATAGATTCTGTTCATTTTGGACTAATAAAGCCAGAGATGCACTAACCCACTTTAAGATGAGTACCACTAGTCAACCAAGTATCAAGTATTCAGACTAATAACGCGGGGATCAGTGCTCCGTTTCCTCTAGGAATCAAGTGTTTTGCTGCCCGTATCCCGTCCCTTTCGCTAATATATGGTTAATAACATTCTCCTTAGAACTTTGACCCAGTAACGACGTGCATTTAATCGGAGTTAACTTTTGATGAAGTAATATCCCTTTATTTTTTATTCTAGTGAAACTGCCTGAAGTCATACATAAAAGTAGAATCGTAGTGTATTGCCGTTGAACAGATATCAGAAATAATCTGGTTACCACTTTATCAAAAAAAGAAAAAAAGCTTTACAGCACACTGTACGAGTATCAAATAAGTATACCTGGATTAATCTTTGGTTTCTACTTGTCTCATCTAAGGGGATATCCTTGAAGTGTACCATATATCTTTTTTTGATATCGAAGCAATCTCACTTGTAAGAGAATATACTAGAATTATCTTCACATATACATTATGTATGCACACGTTTGCAATCCAAATCAGCTTGACCAGTAGTTCTTTAGAAGTTCTAAGTTTAGAACTACATTTTGATTTCCTCTGGACAAGAAATTGTAATATTTTTAGGAGGAAATCAAATTAACCTCGGCCGAACTTTCCTTTTTCTTCCATAATCAGGAAAATTACCTAATCAGGTTTATCTTTTACAATAGCCCTTTGCCCTTCTTTTTCCTTTTTCTGCTCTTTTTAAATGGAATTTCTGACAAAGAATAAACCGTTAAATCTCGGATCCGAGATGATAACTTTGGTTAAAGGATATCGTATGCTGGTTATTAAGGTTATTTGTTTTTTTTGATTTCCGCAGTTATTGCTTGAAATATTCTTGCATCTCCGAACTTTTGTCCCTTATTATATTAAAAACTATACAATATATAAAGAGGAATGATGGGGGTATTATGATCTGATAATTTATCCACAACCTTTTTTAATAACAGAAAGATCAAACTACTCAAGCAACTTCAATTGCAACTACACAATTCTGAAAAGAAATACAAGAACCACAATGTCTTTACCAACTACTATGAAAGCTACTGTTATCGATAATGGTAATGCTGTGATTAAGAGTGTCGCATTACCACAATTAGATGATGAATATATCTTAATTAAAACAAAAGCTATTGCTGGTAATCCAACGGATTGGAAACATGTTCAATATGCACTTGGACCAAATGGTGCTGTGATTGGTGTTGATGCTGCTGGTGAAATTGTTAAATTAGGTCCAAAAGTGGATACTTCTAAATTCCACGTAGGTGATTACGTTTACGGGTTCATTCATGGATCTTCTCATAGACGTCCAGATAATGGTGCCTTTGCTGAATATAGTGCGTTAGATTCAAAATTAACTTTTACCTTAAATAAAGGTATTTCGGGTAAAGACTCCCTTCCAGCAGGTCCTGTGAATTCTTTAGAAGCTGGTGCCACGATCCCATGCTCTTGGTTAACTGCCGGTGCCACACTTTTCTATCATATTGGATTACAAATGGAGTGGAAACCAAAAGATATTCAAAGAAAGGGTACTATATTAATCTGGGGTGGGGCAACTGCGTTAGGTCAAGCCATTTTACAATTATTAAAACATTTTAATGCCTTTGAAAAGGTTATTGTAGTGGCTTCAAAAAAACATGAAACTAAATTGAAAGGATATGGTGCTACTGAAGTCTTTGATTATCATGATTCTGATGTTATCGATCAGATTAAGAACAAATATAAGGATCTAGTATGGTTATTAGATTGTGTTTCTACACCTGCCACTTACAACCAAGTGTATCAATGTGCCCCAACTGACACTAAATCCACTGTCTTCAACTACACTAGTTTGGGAATTGACACAATTGATCCAGAATTAAGAAATGAAAACATTTCTCTTGATGACACTATGATTTACAGTTGTCTTGGGTTTGAAGTTAAATTGGGTGGATTTGCCTTCCCAGCTAATCAAGAATACAGAAATGTTGTAGTCAAATTTGTCGAATATATCAATGACAAGCTAAACAATGGTCCATTAGAACATATCCCAATTAAAATTTACAAGAATGGATTAGAATCTACCCTTGAAATCATGAAAGATTTAGAAAGCAGTAAAAACTCTGGTGAAAAATTAGTGGCTACTTTCAACTAATCGACTCGTTGATTGAGCATTCCATCCTTTATGTAATCATATCCATATACATTATACATAATACACATCTAACTATTACGTTTTATTCTGTTTCTATTGCTCTCCTAACCAGCCAAGCTTATTTCCCCGAGGCAGATCTGTTTCCTGACTAAGCAAAATGAAAAATTCCCCGGTTTTATCCATTTTTTTCCATCTGTGGAAGTTTGATGTCTTCGAGGGGATTCCATTACCCTTTATAATGAAATTTTGGCAGATGATTGATATATAAAGCTGCCAAGAGATGACATTGGAAGGACCACGTACCTGTTGCTTCAGTTTGTGTTCAAGTATATACTCAATTGAACCAATTTAAGTGTGAAACCTCCATTATAAAAAAATATTAATATAATAAAAAACATGTCTTTACCAACTACTATGAAAGCTGTCGTCATCGAAGGTGACAAACCGGTCGTTAAAGATAATGTACCACTACCAGAATTAGAAGATGGGTTCATGCTTATTAAACCAAAGGCTGTGGCCGGTAATCCAACTGATTGGAAACATGTTGCTATGAAAATTGGTCCTCAAGGTTCCATCTTAGGTTGTGATATCGCAGGTGAAGTGGTCAAATTAGGTCCTAAAGTGGACACTAATAAATTCCACGTGGGTGATTATGTTTATGGGTTTGTCCATGGTGCTTCTGTTAGATTCCCTACCAATGGTGCCTTTGCTGAATATGCTGCTTTAGATTCATATATCGCTTATAAGGCTCCAAAGACCATGAAATTAAGTGGGAAGGCCAATATTCCAGAAGGTCCAGTGACCACTTTTGAAGGTGCCTCTTCTTTACCAGTCTCTCTAACCACCGCTGGTGTTGCATTATACCATGAATTTGGTTTAAAACTAGATTACACTGGTTCTAAACCACAAAGAGATTATCCAGTGTTATTCTGGGGTGGTGCCACTGGTGTGGGACAACATTTCATTCAATTGGCCAAACAAATTAATGCTTATTCCAAAATTATTGTTGTTGCCTCCAAGAAGCATGAAGCTAAATTAAAAGAATATGGTGCTGATGAATTATTTGATTACCACGATGAAGATGTTGTTGAAAAGATTAAGGCCAAATACCCAAATATTAGAGACTTGGTTGATTGTGTATCTAATGCCACCACTATCCAACAAACTTATAAGTGTGGTTCTGAAACTGAAGAAACCACCGTCTTACAATTGGTTATTTTCACCATTAAAGATATCAAACCTGAAGATAGAAGAGATAACAAGAAGATCATTGGTACTTTATTATACAAGGCAGGTGGCCACCCTGTCCCATTTGCTGGTTTTACCTTACCTGCTGATCCTGCTTATAGAAAAGCTACCGCTGAGGTTATTGCTTACTTAAACCCTAAATTAGATAACGGTGACATTCACCACATTCCAATCAAGGTCTACGAAAATGGGTTAGAAGATATCCCACAATTGACTGATGACATCAAGAATAACAGAAACTCTGGTGAAAAATTAGTTGCCATCTTTAAATAGATATCTATATATATGTTGTGAGTTAGTTATAATCTCGCTATAAACAAATGTGAACCGAAAGTTATATTTCCGAGAACCAGAATCGAACACCCGCACAAAAATAAACCTAAATATTTTCTTTTCTTTTTCCTTTTTAAACTTCTGATGCCTCGAGCAAAATTTTTTCATCTCAGAAAAATTCTTTTGGCGAGGGAAAATTCAGATTACTACCAAATTTGGCTAAAATATTTATAAGAACACAGAGATAACAGAGGCATATGAAAGACTTCAATTGGGGTGTTTCCTACTATTCTCGCTATTGAAGTTGCAAAGAACAAATAAGAATAAAAGAAGAAAAAAAAGACATGTCTGAAGTCATTGAAGGTAACGTTAAGATCGACAGATTGTCCCCAGGTGATGGTACCAACTACCCAAAGGTTGGTGATTTAGTCACTATCCACTACACTGGTACTTTAGAAAACGGTTCCAAATTTGACTCCTCTTTAGACAGAGGTTCCCCATTCCAATGTAACATTGGTGTCGGTCAAGTTATTCGTGGTTGGGATGTTGCCATTCCAAAATTATCTGTCGGTGAAAAGGCTAGAATCACCATTCCAGGTGCTTATGCTTACGGTGAACGTGGTTTCCCAGGTTTAATCCCACCAATGGCTACTTTAGTTTTCGACGTTGAATTATTAAAGATTAATTAAGATATGAAGATTATACATAAATATATGTAATTTTATGTACCACTCTTTCTGTATTTATTATTTTTCTAACTCGTTATCCCATATTTATTATTTTTCTAACTCGTTATCCCATATTTATTAGCATTCTTTAATTACCCAAATAAAAGAATACGAAATTGTCTTTATATTAGCTGTCTATATATATATATTCTTCTTCTTCATTTATGTGCGTTATTTACGATGTCTTAACCGGCTAGACACTCTTGTGGGTTCTGTTGATTTCGTACTACCTTTTCTTCTACCTCTTCTTGGTGATATTGTTTCTTCTTCACTATGGTGATCTTCTTCCTCATCACCATCACTTCTAGTAGTAAGTTGCGAAGAATGTCTCGTCCTCTTTGCTAGGGGTTCATCAACTTCACCTTCTTTCTTGGGCTTCAATTTACGTTTAGAACCTACCTCTTGCTCTTTATTCTCAACTTGTTCACTTTCTTCTAGCTGTTTAGGTTCTTCTGATAAAGTTGTCGGGGTTGTTTGATAATCTTCCTCTTTTTCAGGTTCATTACCATATGATTTTCTTCTCAAACGAGTTGATATTCCTCGCGCACGCGGATACACACGTTTAATCCTATGTTTATGTGGAGTTACTTGTTCTGCATCCTGCCCTTCATCTATACTTTCTTTCTTATCAGTCTGTACTGCATCTTCCCCTTCTCCATCCCCTTCCTCTTTTTCTAGCTTTTCTTCTTCTGCTGCTTTATCTTCTTTCTCTGGTTGACTCTCAGCATTTTCGGGAGGCAATTCTTCTTTATCTGGTATATCATGATCTGAAGCTTGTTCTTCATGTTCTTCTTGTCTTTGTTCTTCTTTTATTTCTGGGCTTTCGTTATCTGCTTGAGGTTTTTCAGGTTCATGAGACGTATCTATTTTAATCTCAACTTTGGTATTATCCTCAGTTTCTTCTTTTTTAGATGGAAGTTCTTCATGCTTTTGTGTTATTTTACCAGAACCCTTTTCATCAGCTTTTCTTTCCTTCAATGGTATTTTTTCTACATTATCTATTACATTCACTTCTTCCTCTTCCGCCACTTCCTTGATATCCTTCTTGGTTGATCCATTAATTTCAGCATTTTGAGATGACACTATTTCCTCTTCATCGATTTCACTTTTACTCGAACCATCTTCTTCATGTGATTCTACTTCTGATCTAACCTCCTCTATCTTTTCAGTGGTCTTAGGTATCACTTCTTCATCTTCATTTCCTTCAAATGGTGAGGATTCAGACATTAATTTTTGCTCGGACGCAACAATCTCCTTATCTTCATTATCAGAGGGAGTTATTATAGTTTTATCAGAGTCATCCTTAGCGGTAGCCCCAATATTCATATCCTGGTTGATGGTTGAGCTTACAATTGATTCTATAACGTGTTTATCACCTGTATCCTTCGGTCCAGTTTCTGCCGTTCCTTTCTCACTGTTGTCTTCAATGTTCGCCTTAGCATCCTCTACTTTCACATCTGGTACTTCCTCAACATTCTCTGAAATCGATTCATGGTCTACAGAGGGCTCTTTAGAATTCATACCTGAACTGATCATAGTTTCATTAGCGTTTTTGGCATTGGCCAGAATCAAATCTCCGTAGTCATCCCAAGGTAAGGTAAAATCCCTGATATTAGCAGTCAAATGATGTCGAGATTCTAATAACTTAGAATTACTAAATTGCTTGTCACCTTTTATACGTAATCTCTCATTTTGATAATTTTCGTCATTCATATCATTCTCTAACTTATCCGCCTCATCCAAGTCGTAATACTGTTTCAATTTGGACCATATATCTTTGGTGCTAAATGTCTTGGGAGGTCTCATATTCTCCTTCTGTAACATAATAACGGGATATTTTTCTGGATTGTTCATTCTTTCCAGTATACAATACATGTGGAAGTGTTTATGTATTCCTACTGGTTTAAATTCAGCAACCCATCGAAGCAATCTAATCTCATCTACTATATTCCATTCCACTGCCATTTTCTTTTTAAATACCTATAATCTACCACTCAATCGGTGTATGCTTCCTTGATCTTGGAACAGCCCCTAAAGGGATGGAATCTTTAAGTTCATCTCATCGATGCTTTCATCAAATATTTCAATATTGAATTCTATAAAAGTAAACAAAATAAAATAAAGAAAAAAAAATTAGCTAAACCGAATTTGAAACAAGGAAAAGGCTATATAAGTTTCGCGGAAAAGAATAAGTGATAAACAAGAGTTGCCTGTCAAACAAAGAAGAATTCTCACAAGGTTTAGTTTAAATTGAGATGCCAAAAAAGGCTGTCCTATTAAAATCACTTGCCAGGGGTCGTATCAGATCCTCATTCAACAAATACAATTTATTCAATCTTTACAAGAAGGGGAAGATAGAATTCAGAACTAAGACCCTGTATCAACAAAAGTTCACAGCAAAACAGGAGACAAGAGCTTACCATGGTGAACATCTAACAGAAGGAAGGTTTAGTACTCTTTTTGATCCCAAATTGAAATCCGTGGCACAACTAGATGCCTCCTTGCGGGGTGAAGATAAAGTTAAGGAGACTCCTTATATCTTACAAACTTATGCCACTTTAGAGAAGAGACTAGAATTTGCTCTCTTCAGAGCTATGTTTGCTTCGTCAGTTCGACAGGCAAGACAATTTATCCTACATGGTAATGTCATTGTCAATGGTGTCAAGATGCGCCATCCAGGGTACCCGTTGAAACCTGGTGATATATTCCACGTTAAGCAGGATAAAGTATTAGAAGCATTAGGTGCCAAAAAGCCTAGTTTGGAAGAAGCATTAAAAGTAGACAAACGTCAAATTGAAGAATGGAATAATTTTGTAAAAGACGCCAAGGAAAACCCTAGAAAAGCATGGAACGACAAGCTAGCCAAATTACAGAGACAGAATGCATCTGTGGGAGATAAGAACGACTTTAACGATTTCATTGAAAAGTATAAACAGACTTTAGAAAAGAAAGAGCGTAGTGAATTGGCTGACTGTACAAATGAGAACTTGCTAATAAAACTTATCGGTTTACATTATAATAAATTGCGAGAAGACGAAGAACAACATATTGGTTCATTAACAATTAACGATATGACATCAATTGTAAATAAGGATACTACAAAATTGTTAGCTTCAGAACTATTGAAGGCATACAATTCTTTAGAAAAAGCCGGGTTGATTACATGGTCGAAAATATGCGGATGTAACGAGGAGTCTAAACTAAAAGTATTCTGTCGACAACTATCATCTGTATCAGCTGATTTCAAGGAAACACTATCGGACAATGAGAAAACCAATTTAAGATCTGCAAATAAGATATTATCAGAAGTTGTCAACAAATATTCATTAGCATTAAGTACCTATTACAGGAGGTTGATTGATGAGATTAATTCAGGTAGTATTCCTTACGATCCTCACTGGACAGATCAATTAGAACTCCACCCAGAATTAGATTTCGATCAAATAAAGGAAAATGAACGAAAAGAAATGAAAGCCATTCAATTACCATGGCAGATGGGTCACACTTATGGTCGTAAGGACATTAGTAAACCTTATTTTACCCCTTGGAAACCTAGACAGTTTCTAGCACCATTTGCTATTCTACCTAATCATTTGGAAATCTCATTCAAAACATGTTCTGCTATTTACTTAAGAGATCCAATTGCTCGTCCAGGACACTCTGAAGTTATATCACCTTTCGCCTTAAATGTCCATGAAAGTGCGTACATGTATTATGCAAGAAAGGGTAAATAAGGACCCTTTTTGGTAACAACCAGTTATATAGAACTATCTTTAAACTGTAAATAGTCTTGTTTTATATTCATCAAAGAGAAATACACATATACATACACATGGTCAGTGGAATAAGCAACTATTTAGTATATATAGATGGAATGGGAAAGATGTGGGTACATGTATAATTCAATATTCATTTTTTAAAGAGTACCTAACCCATGTGTTCAAATACGGATGAGTTCAATTTACCGTTACCGAATGTATGCTTTAATTGTTCAGGAATTGGGAATTCCACAAAATCACCGTCTTCCCCAACTGGCAAGTTAACATTGATTGTTGTAGAGCAAGAAGTGTATACCTCTGTTTCTAAGGATTCTTGAGATAAATAAATATTACCATTATCAGATTTATCAATAGAAATTTGGGGTAAGAATTTTTCAACTTGAATGCCAAATTTATTTGATTTCACAATATCCAAACCTGAGATTGAAGATTCTAATAACAGGGAGCAATTATTTGTTTCACTTAAAGAAATAGCATTAACCTTACCCTTAATTTGGATAAAAACGTTAGAACATCTACCAATGAAAATAGATTCATCTTTATTGGCTTCAATTAGGATAGGTTCACCTTCTTTTGGTTGAGAATCATAATTCTCAATGAACCATTTATTACCATCAAGTTCTTGTCTTGGTGGCTTCTTGGTCTTCAAAGTAGATGGTTTCTTTGGTTTAGGTGGTGGTGAAGATCTGGATGATGCTGTTGGTTCTGCACCTGAAACTGTGGATTTAGCACGTAATTCAGGATTCTTGTGAGTTTGCTGGGATTTATCCACCTTTTTTAAACCCTTAGTGATATTTTCACCTTGGTTCAATTCAGCAAAAACAGCATCAATACCACCTGAAGATGCAAGAGTGGAAGCTTCAGTTTTCACTTCGAAAACAGCGGCAGGTGGGGCTGGTGGTGGAGGTGGGGGTGGAACGCCTTTTCCTGGTACTGAAGCACT
>JAJLXW010000463.1:11940-24581 GCA_030571515.1 Monosporozyma aquatica
ACAGAGGTAGCAGCAGTAGCAGTAGAAGATGTACCTGCCAATGCATCCTTAAATTCAAGAGCATCTGGCTTGTTGCTCCAACTTAAACCGTTAGTGTGATATTCTTTAACATATACTTTCAATTCATTAAACAATTTTAAAAATATTTTCACCCATTCTACAGCGTTTGCATCCTTATCCTTATATTCCTTTAACACTTTGTTAGTCCAGAATTGAGCAGCGTCTTTGAAATCATCTATCACAGAAAGTGGAGTTGGGACACTAAACCAAGAGACGACTAACGAACCCTCAGCGATAGCATTCAAAAAGGAAAAGAATGCTATATTTTGACGGTTCTTATCTTTAAGGTCAGAAATGGCCATGATAGCTTGGTTAATTGGTTTCACAGCATCCATAAACTCTTTAGAGGAGTATTCTGGTTTTTTAGAATTGATAGCCACTTTAATCAATGGCAATTGATCTAAGAATGCCTTTTGAAACAATTTGACAGTTTCTACCACAAGTGGATCAATCTTTTCAGAAACAGCTAGTAATGGATCTAAGTTTTCTGTTAAGAAGTTTTCAAATTCTAAGACAGATTTTGGTGTTTCTTCATTAATTTCCTTAATTGGTTCTGGCTCTAAAACGGTTCCCTCTATTGGTTTGTTTATAGTAGAAGGAGTAGTGGCACCAGTAGTGGTCTCACCCTTGGATTCGTTTCTCTCTTCTAATTTGGTTTGAATATACCCTTCTTGGTAAATGGTAACATCCTCTAGACGAGCAGTGGCGTCTTCCAATCTCTTCAACAGTTTCACCAAATTGAAACCTTGAATGGCAAACTTCCCTTGATCAGGCATTGTGATGGATTTAAACTTCCTAGCTTACTTACACTATGTGTTTCTTGGTGTGCTATTTCCTCCCATTTCCATTGAAATAAAGGTGTTTTTATTCAAAAGCCAAACACTAAACAGATCAATTTCAGATAATTCACTCAAATCTGGAAGATATTCAGGGTAACAGTATACGAGTACTATTCAACACAGCGAGTAATCACGGTTCCATCTCTCTACCGAAGTACACCGTCTATTGTGCACTACCAGAGTGCCCCATCTTGTTCAGTAGTTCCCATTTTATTTGCTTTTTGGTGTATGGTGGTTGAGTTCCATTGGATTGATTCTTCGCCATAGTGGTATATTCCAAGAGAGAAGAATGGGCTAGGATACTGTGGTACGTATCTCTCTGGATATTCGCAACCCACTCACCCTCGGTAGTGTCTTGATTCCCCACACCAACGTGTTTCTGCTTCAAATTGGCGTACAATTGACGTTGTCTTTGCTTATCGGACTGTATTCAAACTCATATTTAACCATTTTACGCCAGGAAGAAGTGAGCAATCCCTCCTCCATTGAGAGCAAAAAGAGATGTTAGTAAAAAAGCGATGAATTCCAGTAAACATATACTCGTGTATTCACATACCATCTTATAACTTTCCTTGTTGCTATTGAGCTTCTTCTTGATGGATTTTTGTCCTTTACCGCTTCTTTAAGTTGATGCAATTTCAACCACTTTTTAATTCAAAAAATCTCTGGAAAGTATATAGAGGGAAGTTAAGAAGAGTAAAAGATACATAACAAGTAAGAAAATAAACCGCTAATAGCAGAGTACCCTGTTAATCGTCAATGGCTGAGACAACATCCTTTATTGAAAGGATCAATACCTTGGCTACTAGGAGAAAAAATGACTCATTAACCTTCGATATCTTTCAGACTTCAACTTTCTTCAATAGAGACTCCATCGATAATTGGTCTCTCAAGATAGACAGTCTATGCAACGACTTGAAACAATTACAAGATAATGATGCCAAATACAACTGGTTTAAGAGCCTCTTTATGGAAATATTCAACATGATCACTCATGAAAACTTCAAAGATTTGCCCATTAATGTATCTGATATTGCACAACTACTAAATAAATTATGTTCTCTTTGTGATGTGACCACGGTGAAAACCGTAGGGAAATTATTCATATCCGTATCTTCTGTGTTACCTCAGTTTATTAACAACCCAATTAATGAAACAAAATTAGTAGAATTGACTGAATTGGCAGAACCCATTCATATGGAAATATTCAAGTTCAGTTGGCTATCGAGTAAATTAAGTGAAAGAAAACAGACTATCTTATTAAGACATTTCTTAAAGAAATCGAAATATGAATTACACAAGTTCAATCTCTTCTTACGAAAATGCTACTGGTTTTGCCCAATTATCCATTCTTTTTACCACTTATTATGGAGATTCTACTGCAAATGATCCCGAACACATCAACTACTTCGTTAATGAAATGTACCATGTTATGGGGAAATACTCATTAGAGTCTATGAGATGCCTAGATGTATTCCTTTTGGTCTCCTCTGAATATATTTTGGACCATTACATGAAATGCATATCTTTTTTAAAAAGAACAGATTTCATCAAACACGCCCCTTCTAACATAACAAAACCACTTAATAACGTAATACTTTCACAAGTGATTCTTTTTAATTTGGAACAAAATCAAAACGTTCAGCAAAATTATTGGAACTTAATCAGCATATTGATTAAATTTGGATTCATAGACGTTAAACAGTTATGGAATAATTTATCCCCAGACCATTCAACCTTATCTGATTGTCTTATTAAATTGGAGACCATCCTTGAAAAGGAATCCATGAAGGGTGTTGATAATCCATTAGCTATGGCTGCAGCATTAACTAATGATGAAGACAGTAATGATACCGACCTTGGGGGGTCAGATGATTTGAAAAATGTAGATCAAGACCTAGACATTGAGATATCAGATTTACCAAAAGAACCAACAAAGAATGATAAGGACTCAGCATTAAAGGAAATTGATACATGGAAGTCTAGTAATAAGATCCAACTCCTAAAGAACTTGTTGATACATGGTTGTCTAGATGAAGTTATTCCCATCATCAGAGAACAACCAAATTTACTCCTTTTGGATATAGAACTTGTAGGCCTACTGTCTCGTTGTATCGACGTTATTATTGATCCATTATATAAACTGACACCTTATCGTTCTAAAATCAACGATTCTAAATTAAGACAGAGTTTATTGATTACAACATTGGATGATGAATTGATGAATACTCGTCCAAGACTTTTCAAAACTACTAAGCAATTTGATATTGAAACCAATATAGAGCTAAACGTTCAATCAGTCTTTTATTTCCCAGAATGGTCTAACTCATTACAGCGGCTAGAATCTATCGATGACCTATTTAAATTTTCTCACGAATATTTGGATTTATTAGGACCACACCTATCTGCTAGTCCTGCCTTAATTATTAAATTGTCCAGAATTGGTATCAATGACATCAATAATGATCCATCGGACGATGGTACAGTTTTAACTAAGTGGATAGATTACACTAGGAAGTTTATTTTACCAACAGTCTCTTTATATGAACAAAACACGGTTGTTTCTACAGAAGTATACAATCTGTTAAGATTGTTCCCCTTTGAAAGGAGATATTTTATGTACAACGAAGTTTTGACCAAATTATCTCAAGATTCCTTAGTGGTAAAAATTGGGTTTAATAAAGCAGAAAGAGAGGCTAAATCTACTTTAAAAGCGCTAAGTATTGATACCATCGCCAAAGAATCAAGGAACCTATCCAATATTATTTCATCGAACCCATTAGCCACTTTACTTCCAGCTGTCAAGCAGGTTGAAAATTATGATAAAGTTTCAGAGTTGCTAATCTACACAACCAGATTCTTTAATGAATTCTCCTATGACGTACTACAATATGTTTTGTTAGCAAGACTAACATACCAAAGGTCAGCGGTTCAGTTTGATGGTGTCAATCAAGCACCTTGGGTACAAAGATTAGCCATATTCATAGCAGGGTTAGCTAAAAACTGTGCTCAAATGGATTTATCAAATATCATCACCTACATCATCAAGACATTACATCATCCCGATGATAAAAGTAATATAATTGCAGTAACTATACTAAAAGAACTAATTATCACTGTTGGTGGGATTAGAGATCAAAATGAGGTTACATTCAAGAGTCTAATCATGTTAAATTCTGGTGATCCCCTAAAGCAAGAGGCGAGAAAATTAATATATGATTTTAGAGATGCTAACAAGGAAGCAGCTCAAAATCTAATTTCTCTGTTTGTCAGGCAGAATTCTATCTCTGAAATTATCTTATTACTATACAATTTAAATGGTAAAGCTAATACAGCCGACGCTCATTATAAAGTATTGTCGTCAAGGTGTGATGAGATGAATACTCTATTATGGTCGTTCATCGAATTGGTCAAATATTGCTGCAAGGACAATAAATTTGTTGAAAACGTCCTACCTTTCCAAGAACTAACAAACAAATTCCATATTTCCGCCCCCTGGGCATTCAACATATGGAGGGATTACATCGATGAAAAGGAAAACAAGCCAGAAGAAAATAATCTTGCAAAAGCCACACAAACAAGCTTTGATGACATATTAGAAAAAGCAACTTTCCCTGATGTTGATTTTACAC
Source organism: Monosporozyma aquatica (assembly GCA_030571515.1). NCBI lineage: Eukaryota > Fungi > Ascomycota > Saccharomycetes > Saccharomycetales > Saccharomycetaceae > Monosporozyma > Monosporozyma aquatica. The sequence continues at coordinate 16,472 of JAJLXW010000463.1, forward strand.
ATTTGTCTAGAGATCTGTTTACTACTTTTTGGAAATTATCTCTGTATGATATCTACCTCGATAAACCACTTTATGATGAATTGAAGGAAAAGCTAGAGGAAGTAGAAAAGAAAGAATCCAGCAATAGAAAAAGAAATATTATTAGTAATAAGATTAAAAAAATCTTGGTTACATTCATTTCTCACCAAAGAGCATTCAATAACACCAAGTCTATATTGGATAGAAAAGTCCAAAGTTGGTTACAAGGTTTTGAATCTGAAGAGATTAAGTCATTTTTGCAATATGCAATCATCCCAAGAGTTTTATTTTCTCCCTCTGATGCTATATACTCTGCATTTTTCATTTTACATTCCTTTGAGATTGTGGATGTTTCCAGAATTTTTGATAGTCTCGTTAACTCTAAAATTTTGGAAACATTATTATTTAGTTGTACCAGTGCTGAAGCAGGTAACTTAGGTACATTCTTTTTTACTCTTGTTGAATCTTTTGAAAAGTCAAGGCGGGAAAATAATGAGGCAATTGACTCATCTAAACGTACAATTTATGATTGGCACAGTAATATTGTGAAACAACTCGTCAATTGTTTAAGTGCCAAGAATTATATGTCGATTAGAAATGGTATTGAATTTATGAAACATATTTCATCAGTATTCCCCGTGATTGACACTCACTTATCAATATTATGTTTACTTTTAAAAGAAAACTTAATTTCCGAAGAAAGAGAAGATATCAAGTTACCAACGAATGCATTGTTAGGTCATTTGAAGGCTAGATTAAAAAATACTTCTGTTAAGTTACACGAATTTTGTGAATTGACTGAGGAAGAACAGAAAGAAAAAGAACAGTACGAATCCGAATTGGAAGAAATCAAACAATACGAAAGTGCATATGCTAATGAACAAAAGGAAATTGAGATTAGACAGAAATTAGAGATGAATAAATTGCAAAGAGCTAAAAAGCAACAAGAAACTGAAGCAGAGAAGGGAAAGAAGAACTTATCCTTAGATGAGAAATTGAGTCGCTTACCAAAGGCACCTAGTAGTACTAATTTGTCTTCAGCTACAAAAGAATCTGCTCAACCAAAACCTGAGGATGTAACCTCTTCAAAGCCTGTAGAATGGAGATTAGCGCAAGTAGAAAGATGTATGGAAGATGTAATGTTATCACTTGAAGTTAATAAAGTGGAAGGCGCCTGTCTATATATTCCAGATGCAAAAGTACAAGAGGCTTTAAAACAATTGGTACATGAAAAGGGGAAACCATTAAAAGAGTATAGAGATGATGTTTTTACTGTACTAAAGACTTGGTTTACTTCTTTGGTTCATTACCCTAACAATCCAGATTTTATTAAGCTAGTTAATGCTTTAGAGAACGCAACTACATATATTTCCAATCAAGATCTTTCATCCATGGAGGACATGTATGGTGATACCACTCCTGTTCCAAAGAAGTCGAGCCGTTACAATAACAATACCGATACTAGTGCTTCTACAGTTACACAGAAAGAAAAGGGTGAATCCAAATCTATTGAAATGAGTCCACTTCCTACACAACCATCTGCTAGTAATGCCACTCAAAATAGACCAAACAAAAATACGCAGGCTCAATCCCTAAAACAATCCCAATATAGTATATCAAGGTCTGTTAACAATTCAAGGGACTCATCAGCTAAGCCTGCTGAGAAAAGATACCAAAGCGGCCCTGATTCCAGGGGCCCAGATGCGAGTAGTAGAGTTCCTACTTTTAGAGATTCGGATAGGTATGGACCTCCCAAGGGTCCAAGCAGGGACAGAAATTTCAATGCCAAGAGATTTGATAATCCTAAAGACGACCACCGATATTCCAATAAGAATGATAGATACTCGGGGAAAGAGGAGAGATTTGCAAAGAAGGAGGAAGTGTTTACCTTCAAAAGAACTGCACCACCCAGAGATTATGAACCACCAAACAAGAAGAGGAATGTGAATTCAGGTCCACAAAGAGATTATCATCAATACGGTTCATCACAGCCTCAACCTGCTAGAAATAACAGATATGATGACAAGAAGTCTGGTCGTGGTGCTAGAACTGATAACAGGAATTCCTTCCCGCAAGGACCCAGGAACAGCGGTGGATCTCGATATCAAAGATAAGCGCCATGTATAGTATGTACGATGTTAAAGTACCGCTACTCGTGGACCCACATATATACTGTTAAAATTATAATATAGATATGTTTTCATTTTATGTCAAAGGTTCTCTTTGGTCCTATTTAGGAAAAAAAAAGTAATGAGATCGAAATAACAAATGTGGAAAATGCGAAGAAGACTCTCGGAATCACTTGAGAACAGCTATACCATCCTAGTGGTAAATAGTAAAAGCAATAGAACAATTACAGTAGAGGGAAAGAAGACATTGTATCAAGCCATATAAGGAAAAAGTCGAAGAAAAAGAAGATACTTCATGAGTGAAGAGATATGGAATGGGAATGAAGGTACACTGTGTGTGTACGTCAGTAAAGCTAAAGATTTGCCCAATTTGATTAAACTTGATAAACAAAATGTCATGCTAAGATTAAGAATTGCACATATGACTCGAGAGAGTGATGTTAAATTTAGAGCTGGGCAGAATCCACTTTTCAATTATTTAGAGAAATTTGAGATTACACCAAGTGTGAAACCTATAATGTATGTGGAAGTTTATTGTGAAAGAAGGAAAAAGGCTCCGTTACCCATTGGACGTTGCGAAATAGATCTGATGAATGGTATTCGAGCAGATCCAAAGGATGGATATTGTACGTGGTACGAATTAAAAAGAGACGGTAATGAATTTGCCGGTACAATTTTTATTGAGTTGACATTTAAACCCAATATGAGACGTGGACATTACGAGAAAGTTTCGAAAGATACTATGAGATCGGATGCATCAGTAGCAGCTAGACCTATACCACCTTTACCTACAGAGTCTAGAATAAGTTCAAATATTATGGGGAATAGTAGCTATGGTTATAATCACGGAATGAATGAAATGCTGGATGCAAATGAGCCTCATATGGATCACTCAGAACCAGAATATATGCATGCATCTGCTATGAGGCAGGTAACACCTTCTCTCCCTGATTACAGTAAGAGTTGGCAAGGAAGCGAGTCATATCCTCGAGAGGAACCGTATAATAATAACAATGGCGATACTAATATAGGAGTACCGAATTTCACTTCATCTGTGGACACAAATCATACAACCTTCACACAAGAAACATCATCAACAACAGTCACATCTACTTCAGCTGAAACAAGGTTCCATTTTGCTAATTTAAAGAAATTGAAAGAACGTATTAATATTTTCAAGAATCCTAATATGTCTGTCAATAAAGATCCTCTGCGAAATGGAAATTTATCACCACAACATGATGATGATCATCATCATCATTCAGGGGTTGATATTGAAGCTTTGGAGAAAGCAATTGGAGTTACATCAATGGATGACGATGAAAGTAGTGATGATTTTATCAAGGATGCAAATTATAATGGTAGTAGCGATAGTAGAGGAAGCTATAGGCGACCTATCCCACCAGTGGAAACACGAAGACAAGAAACACGTAATTGTGATATCACGATAGATGGGTCTCGACGCACTAGTGATAGACGAAGTCCTACTACCCGGATGGATGAGTCTCATAGGAGTCCTATATTACCCAATTTACCTGATGATGTATCATTTTCCTCCTCTTTAAGCAATTATCGTCGCAATAGCAATGCAGTATCATTATCCTCCTTGCATAGTGATAGTGCTCATGACAATACACATATGAAATTGCCACCTTTACCAGATGGAAGAATTATATCATCTTTGAGTCATTCTGGTTCACCAAGAATACCGAGGTTACCTTCACCTACAAGAAACACTACGGAAAGGACACAATCATCATCTCCAAGTAGGAGACCCTTACCACCTGGGTATTGAGAGTAAGTATTGTAATATTATGAATAAATGCCCGGGGGGGGCGACGATAGTGGCAGCAGTAAAGAAGAAATAGATTGCCGAAATTAATGAATAATATACAGATAAGATTGCTTATAGATTTATATATAGATATAGATACATGTATATATATAAAGGGTAATGGGCAAATTTATGCATGCATGGTGAATGAGAGTGAAGAACATTATATGTTAGAAGGCAGGTTCATCATCATCACCAGCATCACCATATCCGTCATCATCGTCATCACCATCATTGAAATACTTTTCTGCATTATAATCGTCATCATCATCTTCATCTTCTTCAAAATCTTCATCTTCATCAATTCCATCCATGATAGATTTTGTTTGTTGCTGTTGCTGTTGTTGTGATTTCCCATTATTTTCCTCATCTTCATCTTCATCCACATTATTACCGACTTCTTCTGCCAATTCTTTTAATTTCTCCAACATTGATAACCCAGTCTTGTCCTGTCCGTCTGCGGTAGTAGAGTCTAAAGCAGATTCACCAATGCCATTCCCTCCGACATTTGTTGATTTATTTGACATACCTTTAAATCGTTTCAATTGTAAAGATTTCTTATTATTTGAATTAAATCCCATAACATTGAACAATTCATCTGGAAACAAATCTTTATGGAATGGATGATCTTGTAAAGCGGACATTGGATCTCTTTTCTTGTGTTTTAAATATTTATCGCCATATCTTTCAATATCATTAGAATTATCCAATTCAATTAAATTTGAATTGTTTGATTTTTGTGGTTCTCCCAAATTAAAAAGTGAATCTTTAACATTATTTAAGTGATTCATACAATATGACGCCACTAATTTTTCTCTATATGTTATTATAGAATTATTTACAGGTAAAGATAATTTTGGTACCTCAGAATTGTGTAATTGTGATTGTGATAAAATATCTTGATAAGCTATCCCTAATGGGATATTAAAGCTATTATTCCCACCTCTATTACCACCACCTCCACCACGGAAACTCATATTAGAAAATTGTACTTGGCGATTTCACTTCACTTCACTTCACTTCCAAAGAGATGAGATGAGGTTAGGTTCTTATTTTGGATCAAGTTTTCAATGAAAATTTTTTTTGATCTTTAATTTTTCACCGTAAAGGTTATTATGTAAACAGATGTATATATATATTATGTATGATGTATGGCATAGTACTCTATGTAGATCACTCTTCTAAGAGATCAGCAATGTCGTCGTCACTGTCAGCATTGTAGGCAGTTCCCGTAGCAGAGGCATTCTGCCTCTTTTGCTTCTCTTTCAAGTTGTCTATGGCTTTACCCAGCATTTCTTGTTGTTTTTGCACTCTGTACCTGGTCTTGTTCCCCCAGCCGAAGGCAGTTGGCTCCTTTACAGTGGTAGTAGTGGGGTCATCCTCTGGTCTATCAATCAAATTGTCCCTCTTTCTCTCGTTATCTGCTTTAATTTGACTGGCCAGTTGTCTCTTGGCCAATTCTCTCTGGACGAGACGTCTTAATAAAATGTAGCCACCGACAATGATGACCAAACGGAAAGCTTGTTTGTGGTCTATGGATTGCAATCTGGTCAAGGCTCTCTGTTTAACGTTCTCTACTAACTCCATTTTGTGGTTGCGTGCGTTGTGTGCGTTGTGTGCTGTCCTCTTCACTCTTTCCACAAGCAATGGTCTTCCCATACTCTTATTCTTCTTATACTGTATATTATACCATACTATATAATTCTTATGATTACGTTATATTCCGGTTTCTGCTTTTGGTGCGGTGGTTCCCCGGTTCGATCCCCGATGGGTGCATACTAACGTGATAATAGTATAGATATATAACACCTCGATCAATGGAACTTCGAGTACAACACTAACAGAATCAACAGGATCAACACTGCAATAATGGCATAACTGATCAGTCTATTCGCCACAAGACGTCTACTCATTGTCCGTAACGTCCTTACTGATTTATCCAAATAATTGTCTGCCTGGGTTAGATGACCTCTAGAATGCTCTAACGTCTCTCTCTGGGATCTGAGATCTGTCATTATTTGTGACCCAATCTGTTCTGTATCATTGGCTATCCTCTGTGCATCTTGCAGTCTTGTGTTTGTCTTGTTTAGCACACGATGACTATCCAATAATTGTTGTCTTTGTTCCTCATTAAGATCGCTATATTCTGCAGGAGATCCATCCATGATCCCGTTAACATCAGCGGATCCTCCACCGAATAACATATCTCTTTGTCTATCTTCAATAAGCTTGTTTAAGGGAACCACAACTTCATTTTGTAAATCACGTTTCAAATCTCTTAAATGAGATCTCCAGGATGATTTCTCCTGGGGGGAACTTACACCATTATTAATCTCTATATCTATTTGTTCTAATAGATCTACCAGTTCATCTTTATTATTCTGAATTATGGTTATATTATTCTTACCTCCATTTGAAATAATATCTTGTTTTGTGGAGTCTAATAATGTCTTAAATTCTGACACATATGAAGTTAACAAATCCGACATCTTTGTATAGTTGTGCTTGTGAATATTTGGTAATTTATGTCTTATTAGAGACAGTGATGTGATCAAAAGGAGGTTTAAATGTGGTGTCCATAACTCACCTTTGCTTTGCTTTTAATCTTCAATTTTTTTTTTATCCATATTGAAATTTTCTCTTCAAGAAAACAAAATAATATGTAGCTTAAAGTTAAATATGTAAACAAACCCAAATACTTGAAGGTTACCTCCGGGAAAGAGTGGGGTTAGGCAGAATATAGAGCCATAAATCAGTAATCGTGGTCTGTAGTTTAAAAGGGCTAGGTACCAATTGGGTAAATATAAATACTCTAAGCGAAAGGTGGGTCTGTCCGCGGGAAGAAACAAAAAGGAAGATCTGAAACAATTTTATTACATCCATCAATACCATCCATATATTTAAGCGTTAGGTCCCAATTATGAAATCTAGGATACCTAATGTTGGGAATAAGAGACCCAAATATAACAATAACAATAATAACGGTAGCACAACATCTCATTCACCTTCACCAATGGCCACAAGTTCTACAACAATATTAAATGATATCATGTTAAAAGACGTTACAAATAATAAATATTCATATTCAAAACAAATACCACAACCATTTTTTTATAATTCCACCATACCGACTACATTACCCCATACAAAGAGTAAATTAACCTTTGGAGATCAAACTTCAATTGAATTGGTGAAAAATAGACAACGAAAGATTCTTGGTGATATTAATAGATTAAATCAGGCAATAAGTGATATTAATAAAAGTATACATGATTTACAAAATAATGAATTAATCAATGTACACCAAGAGACAAACATCTTAAAGGATGAAATTGATGTAATGGTGAAGGATATTAACTCATACGATACACAAATACAATCTTTAGAAGATGAAATTATCACTATGAATAATAATGAACAAATGTTTATCACTAACGAAACCCTCCGATATAAGATTGAATGCCAAGATATGTTTAATAAACTAGATATGGAATTTATTGAAAGACGATCCCATTTGGAAGAGGAATTAAATCATGAAATTAATACATTCACTCCGCCAACTGAATTAACTCATGAAATTGATCAATTGAAACATACAACGAAAGAGATGGAACAAGAATGGGGGAAAGTGAAAACCGAGAATAAGGCTAAATGTCTTGATCGAGAATTACAAATATTGAAACCTGAGTTAGAATTGTTTCAAAGTGAGAAAACAACAAGATTACAAGATTTAAAAGGTACAAATGGGGCTTTAAACACAAAATTATCTACACTGATTGGTGAGAGGGATCGATATCATGAAGAAATGGATAACTTACGAACTAATATTGAATTGACTCGAAATGAGGCCCAATTAATGGAAACAGAGATTGACAAATTGACCACTAAGGACATCCCACCATTAACTCTTGAACACCAAACTTTGTCTAAACAACTATCAAAGTCACAATCGACATTGCAGGGCTTGCAAGAATCATACCAACGATGTCAGGATCAATATTCAGTGGAATGGAACAAATTAACCGCAGAGAAGAAGAGGAACCAAGCCCTAACTGCCGCAATTTGCAAACCCTAGGGCTCTTTTTTCTTTCTTTTTTTCAGCCAAACCCTAACTTTCGCTTTACTCGCG
>JAJLXW010000463.1:24601-48404 GCA_030571515.1 Monosporozyma aquatica
ATAGGAAATCCCACCCTGGCGCCAATTTGTCTCCTGTTTTTTCCCGTTTGGGACATCACCATGTTTTTTTTTCAGTGTTTTTTCGCGACGGAGTTTCAAGATTTTTTTTTATCAGTTTTCATCCATTGTTCTGTTTCCTCTAGTTCTCTTTATAATAAACAGTGGAATCAATCAAGACATGGAGACGTCAAAAAGATTCAATTCATATATATAGATATTTCTCCCATTGATTAGTTGACAGGTTGATCTGATATGGCGATTATATGATTCATTTTCAGTTAGATCGAAGAGTTTTTTGGTAAAAAGATACAGATACAAAACAAAACTATCGAAGGGAAATTATGCCTGGTTTGATTGTCACTGCAAGACAAACTTATTATCCGATCGAATTATCAAATTCTGAATTATTGTCCCATTTTAATACCATACGAGAATATAATGATGAAATTACTTCGGATTGTCTTAGACAATTTAAGAAATTCGGCCCAGATATGAAATTAATCGATCAACAACCTGAAATGATCCCACAATTAACAAGACAATCAATGATCACTTTCCTCTATAAGTTATCAATCATGTCAAAAGTGACAAACGGTATTTTCTTCCATGCAACAAGACTTTATGACAGATATTGTTCCAAGAGAATTATCTTAAGAGACCAAGCGAAACTTGTCATTGCTACATGTCTTTGGTTAGCTGCTAAGACTTATGGTGGCTGTAATCATATAATTAATAATTATGTTATCCCTACGGGTGGTAGATTTTATGGTCCCAATCCAAGAGCAAGAATTCCAAGATTATCGGAATTGGTTCATTATTGTAATAATGAGGAAAGAATGACTAATTCGGCACTACCTCCTTCTTCCTCGTCAAATGATAAATTTGATGAATCAATGTTTTGTCAAATGGAAATACATATCCTTGATACATTAAATTGGAATGTTTATGAACCCATGATTAATGATTTCATATTAAATGTTGATGAAAATTGTCTTATCCAATACGAGTTGTATCAAACACAATTACAAAAGAGTGGCATCCATCATTCTACATCTACATCTACGACCACCTTACCTAATAGTAATGATAATAAACGAAATTCACAAAATTCACAAACTTCTACTGACACAGATGCGACAGTTGACGATATTGATGATTTAATAAATGAAGATAAAGAACTAATCTTAAAGATCGAATTAATAAATTTGAAAAGATTTTTAATTGATTTGTTATGTTGGCAATATGATCTATTAAGATATGAAATTAAAGATATAATACATTCTATTTTCCAATTGATTAATATGTTTAGTGGCCATGATGTTTCTCCCTTCTTATCATTACCTGCATCCACCTCTAATAAAAATATGGAAACGATACAAGCAGTGTTTATTAATGCATTGATTAATGTCCCACAAGCTTTGTTACTTATTTATAAAGAACAAAAGGGAGTAATACCCTTTGTGTTTAAAGTGAAGGAATATTATTCCAATTTACAAATGGTGAATGCCATAGATATGGCAAGAAACAAACTACCTCATTCACAATATTTCGATTCATACAACAACAATAACAATAACAACACAGATACATCATCGATTGAATCATCTCCATCTTTATCCATTACAACGCCATCAAGACAACAATTTCAAATCAATGGCAATACTGGTAGTGTGGGTAGTAATAGCATTAACAATACAGCGAACAAATCAGATAACAGTGTGTTTAGTAATCATCATTATCCATACGTGAATGGATCTGCATCGTTTAGTGCCATATCTCCAATAACGCCAGATATGTACTCTTTCCCACAAAATAGAGTTAACTCCAATAATAGTAACAAAGAAAATGAACTCGTTTTAAAGAATAATAAAATAATGCCTCTAGGATACCATAGTGATTCCACGATGCTAAGACTCACAACGGAATCGCAGCAAAACTCTATCAACAATCATAGTCATAATAATAACACCAACCGCATATAGAAATACCCTACCACATCATATCATATAATAAATATATATACCCCTACATTAATTAATAGATACCCACATTATATTCGAAGCATGTAACTGACTTCGACATAACAGAAGTTTTAATTTCCGACACTCGAGGAACTCAATCTCCAGAAAATGACAGATTCCTCTTTGGGAAGTCTCTTTGATCCTGCAAAAAAAAAAAAAATATTCACTGGAAAAAATAGAAAAATAAAAATAACAACAATTTTAGAATAAAAATAGCACTACTTTAAAAAAATCTGGGAGCCAGTACTAGGTTTTGAATCAAAAGGCTTCAAGTCAACCATCAAGTCTACTTGTTATTAGTGTGGGGATTAAGAGGTGTAAGAAAATAAAAAAGTAGACTGGATTAACATAACTTTCTAATTAATAAATAGAAAAAAACAAAAGAATATGGTTTCGCTACCTACAGTAGTGAATTTACTACTTTTACTCGGTAATAACCGTGTTTTAGCTGCTGCTGCTGCAGATGATGACACCACGACCACCAGTAGTAGTGTTCTAGATCATACCAGTGTTACAATTCCCAAAGCTAATGCCGCAGATGATGCTGCAGCTGCAGCTGCTCTAGCTGCTGTGAAAGGTACTAAGACTTCATCATCCGTTGTCAGTTCGAGTTCTTCGGCTAGTTCAAGCTCTGTCGTAGCTACGTCTACTGCTTCTACTGATGATACTAGTGACAATAGTGTTTCTCATAAAGATACAGATCCAAATTTAACCATAGTCGGTACATGGTCTTCTAAATCCAATCAAGTGTTTACTGGACCTGGGTTTTATGACCCTGTGGATGAATTATTAATTGAACCTTCGTTACCAGGTATCTCGTATTCTTTCACTGAAGATGGGTGGTTCGAAGAAGCATCTTATCAAGTGTCAGGAAATCCAAAGGATCCAACTTGTCCCTCTGCTGCTATTACTTTCCAACATGGGACTTATGAAGTTTACAATAATGGTTCATTAATCTTGACTCCAATTTCTGTGGATGGGAGACAACTAGTTAGTGATCCATGTAATGATAATGGGATTTCTACATACAATAGATACACTCAACAAGAAATATTTAAATCATTCCTTGTTGTGTTAGATGATTACCACGGTGTTTATAAATTATTATTATACCAATTCGATGGGTCTCCAATGCAACCATTATACTTAGCCTATAGACCACCAATGATGTTACCCACAGAGACCTTAAACCCAACAGATAACAGTGATAATGTCGTAGAGACTAATTCACCATCTACTGGGGCTAATAAGAAGAGAGATTCTTTAAGTCATTTAGTGAAAAGAAGCTTAGAAAATAAATATAAGACAAATGCATTTAAGAAACCTTCTCAATCGTTCTTAATGTCTAATGTGTTTTGGTATATTTCTGCGTCTGTCATTGGGTTGGGTTCATTATTATTCTTTATCTATTAAATATTATCTATCTATATATAAGTATACCATATAAAAATAAAAATAAAAAAAGACATGCCTCTTTTTTTTTTCATCTAGTTTTAGAGCTCGACTTCATCTACTTCAAGACCACACTCTATGCAACGTCTCTTAACCATAACGTTCCCATCTTCGTCTTTATAAGTGTTTATGGGTTCACCAAATTGGTGTTTATGATTTAATTTCCCATATTTTTTCTCTCTTAACCTCTTTGTAAATTCTTGTGCTCTTGTCTTTAATCTCATTGTCTCTACTTCCTTCTTATATAATTGTTCTTTACGTTTAGCCTTTTGAGTCTCTCTTCTTTCCCATTCTTGATCTAAACCTTCTTCACCACCCCATTTTTTGAATGCAAATGCTTCGATTTCACATCTAACAAATAATTGCATTCTAGCAAATGTACCAGAATGTGGGTTTGGTTTCTCTAATCTATGGAACAATTCTTGATCACTTAATTCATCTTCAGTCAAGAAATAATCTTCTTTACATTCGGTCTTTGTCAATAAAGAATATTTATTTGGGTATAATCTTGCACATGTCTTACAAACATGTAATTTGAAGACATCATCCAAGATAGGGTCCATTTCAATGTTAATATGGCATTCTTGACATCTTATAGCTTGTGAAATATGTTCTGGTGGTGGTGCATTAGCATAAAGATTTCTTCTCTGTCGTTGTTCTTCTTTCCATTGTTCCAAAGTCTTAATATTACGAGGATTAGATGCAAAGTCACCATCATACATATCATCATATGATAGATTATAATTACCACGATCATGTGGATTAATATACCCACCGTATAAGTTCTCCATAGTAGAGAAATCATAATCAATATAATCTTTAGTTCTTACACTGGGACGTATTTTATGTTTGGGTGGTTGTGTGTCCTCCCTCAGTGTCTGTGTGGTCACAGTGGTGGAAACAGCATGATCGGGTTTAGTTACTTTGGAGGGTATAGAGTATGTGTGAGATGTAAGAGTAGGTTTGGGTGTGGGTGAGTTTCTACTTTCAATAGTTTTCACTTGAGTCCTATTCAATAAACCTCTTTGCTTCAACCTTTCCAACGCCAACTTCCTATTAGCCTCTATCTTAGCCTTCTGTGTAGCATTCATCAGAGTACATTTGTGTGTATGCAGCTAGGTATATATCTACCTTATTATATATATAACCGTTATATAATATCGTACGTATATCATCTTTTTTTTTCACTATATAGTATATAATTCCCTTTAACACTGCGTAAACACTATACCATTAAAAGTTCCTTTTCTACAGTGTAAATAAAGACGAAGAGCTAAAAGTTGGTTCTAACCTCTTTGGTTCGTTATATAAGCGGTTTTATATTTGTCGTTGCAACAGTGGGGTCGAACCAAATCGCCGTTTAACCTGCTGGAAGGCCCTTCCTCTAAACGAACAAGCGAGATCTCCGAATAGCCCTCTGCTCTAAGCAATAGATAAGTATATAAGTGTATAAATATAGAGAAGTGTCATCGATTGGACACATACGTGGAGTGAGTTCATAATCAGTCCCAACAACACAAAACTGAACAAGGAGAAAGACCATGAAGTTATCATCTTTAATCTGGTTCTCAGTGCTTCTATTCGGTATGAAATATGTCATGGATTGGGCTTACACAGCGTGGTTACCATCCCAATACATTTTCCAGCCAGAGACTTTGAACCTGATTTGTAACCAAGTGTTAGCACAATATTCCCATCTGGAACCAGAAGACCGGGATGTGGAACAATTGCTTAGGGATGTAAGAGATGGGTTGGCTGAGCATTATGGTGATCAATATATAAACCCATATGTGGAATCCAATTGGGTGTTCAATAATGCGGGTGGTGCCATGGGGCAAATGTTGATTCTTCATGCCTCCATTTCAGAATATGTGATCTTGTTTGGATCCGCAGTAGGGACAGAAGGTCACAGTGGTGTCCATTATGCGGACGATTATTTCACCATCTTACATGGCCAAGAGACTGCAGCATTACCTTATGCCACCAAGCCAGAGGTGTATACCCCTGGAATGACCCACCATTTAAAGAGTGGGTACGCAAAACAGTATAGTATGCCCAGTGGGTCCTTTGCTTTGGAATTGGCCCAAGGTTGGATCCCCTGTATGTTACCCTTTGGGTTCTTGGATACGTTCTCTTCCACTTTGGATCTATACACCTTGCACCGCACGGTGTATTTGACCGCCAAGGACATGACAAAGAACCTATTAATTAACAGGAAGTTTTAGGCTATCATATACTAAATTATCAATATAATATATAGTATAGTATAATATGTTATTTACTAGTAATTTGTGACACGGTATAACTGTCACTGGATACGACACCGTGGGTTTTCTCTCTCACTTTTTTTTTTTATTGCGGGCCGGAAATCCCACTTTGAATTTGAATTGAAAAAGTCATTGGAATTGAAGATTATATGTATCTGTGTTAGGTTTTGGTTGGGTTTGATCTAACATCTTTTATACCACAGCAACCAGCCTCCACCCCCTCCATTCCTCATCTGTAAATAAAGTTCTACGATGTCCAGTGCTGCTGCTTCTGCCCCTGTCACTGGTTCTTCTCCTGCTGCTGTCCCGGCTCTAGATTTAAATAAACTGCCAACCAATCCTAACGTTTCCCCCATGACTCAAGAACAATCTAGAAACAGTTTCTGGTCCTCGAACGCAATCTCAAGTTTTGTGATTGACACATATAGTCAATTACATAACCACAGAAAATCTTTGGATTTAGTTAATCCAGGTACAGTCGAGAATTTAAATAAAGAAGTCTCTCGTGATGTATTTTTACAACAATATTTCTTTACCGGGTTAAGAGCAGATTTAAACAAAGCATTCTCTTTGAACCCTGCATTCCAAACCTCTCATACTTTCTCTATTGGGTCTCAATCTTTACCCAATTATGCCTTCTCTGCATTATTTGCTGATGATAATCTTTTCGCTCAAGGGAATGTAGATAATGATTATTCTCTTTCTGGTAGATTAAATTACGGATGGAACAAGAATAATATCTCAAAGATTAATTTACAAATCGCTAATGGTCAACCTTCTATGTGCCAATTGGAACAAGATTATCAAGGGTCAGATTATTCATTAAATTTTAAGACTTTAAACCCTGCTTTCAATTTTAATAATAAAACTAATGATATCGAATTCTCTGGTGTCGCTGTCGGATCCCTATTACAAAGTGTATCACGTAATTTATCCCTAGGGTTAGAAGTCCTTTACTCCAAGACTCAACCATCTGCTCCACCAGATGCTGGTGTCTCCTATTTAACTCGTTATGTTTCATCAAAACAAGATTGGATCTTCTCTGGTCAAATGCAAGCTAATGGGTCCCTAATCGCCTCATTTTGGAAAAAAGTGAGTCCAAACGTAGAAGCTGCTATTGAAACTTCTTTACAAGCCTCTATGTTACCAATCAATGATCCAATGACTGGTGCTCCAATTGGTATTCAACCCACTGTCGAAGGCTCCACCACTATTGGTGCCAAATATGAATATAGACAATCGATTTATCGTGGTACCATAGATTCAAAGGGTAAAGTAGCATGTTTCTTGGAAAGAAAAGTGTTACCCACTTTATCTATTTTATTCTGTGGTGAAATTGATCACTTAAAGAATGAAAATAAATTAGGTTGTGGTCTTCAATTTGAAACCGCTGGTAATCAAGAATTATTAATGATGCAACAAGGGTTAGATGCTGATGGTAATCCATTACAAGCTCCTGTTCAATAGCTGGAGAAAAAAAATTACTCTACTAATGTATTAATATCATGCCAATAACTTCCTTTTTTTTTTCTTACCTATCCCCCCCGTACATATTTATATATAAATATTTTATCTTGTCTATATATATAATAATAATAATAACATTTTATAATAACAATTTTAGCCATTATAACTTTTGAATTTTCATAGCTTAAGGTTTTGTAAGGAGATTAAAGTCTCGTAATCTGAAAATACCGATATGGATCTTCTATTAAAATTCTTCTTGTTTATGCTTGTTGTATCCACTATCATTGTAGCACTACTTGTCCTCATCTCATTGGAATTGGGCATGTATAAGCTTATTCTTTTTCTCCTTCTCGGGAGTGATGGTTCTTGTCGTACTTTTGGAACATGTAATTCACTAGTATTTTTTGAATGTAACGATTCCCAAGGTGGGATAACATTATTCATGGCTTTCCTAAATACATCATTAATTGACTCTATCATTTCTACATCTGTCAGTTCGTCATCTTCACTGGTATCACTTTCTAATAAATAATTTAATTCATTATTGTCGTCGTCATCATTTAGAACCTTCACACTCTTGACATCTTTGCCAGATTGTAACGATTTTACACAAGAATATTGACATATTCCAGTGATCACAGTTTCCAGATCTTGAATCATATCAGTATCCACATGAAGTTCATCGCATTCAATAAACTGAATCTTCCATATTCGATCAGGATTAGAAAAGGAAACAAATAAATTGAAATCAATACTATCTACCACTCGTCGTATCTTTAATTTTGGTAACATGGGATGAATCCATTCACCATGTCTCCCTACACTTAAGAAAAAGGATCTTGAACTTATGGTTCTCATTTCATATATTTCAATTGGACCTCGAGCTAATAATTTACCATTTGAATTAGTGGTAATACCACTCATATAATCATCTGAACTTGTCTTAACTTCCACATGTGGATACTTAAATAATGACAGTCGTTGGGATGAGGCTCTATTTGTTGTTTTATCATCATTAGAGCTATGACTGTCACTAGTGTTATTATTATTTGTGACATGATTTAATTTTAATTTATTCTTAATCACACTTTGTAGTGATCTCCTTTTCATCATATAAGAGAAAGAATAATCTATTGATAATTTTTCGATATATCCTTGGGGTTGGCTTATACACTATCCTACGAAAACACCAGTTATTTCGTTAATTTGAGATCTTTTGTTTACACTTTTCAATATTAATCTCAAATTGGATCTCATCTGAAATTTTCAAAATAGTAATTGTTATTTATTTCATTCTATATCACGTACATAAAAACAAATCTTGATAGTAAAATATATATATAAAAGGGGAATTAAAAGGAAAGTTACATAAAATGTGTTGAAAGTTATTAATAAAAGTAATAATGAAAAAGAAAAAGAAAACCGCAGAAAATTCAATCTATAATTATGAGGGAAAAGTTGTAAGAAAAACCATTGCAGAGGAAAATGTATCTTTCCATTCTTCTTAAAACAAATAAATAATATTCTCTTGATTAATCATCACATATGAAGCAGATGGAAAGGGGGAGGGGAATTAGACATTATTTCCATCTTAGTTCATATTCAACAAAATAATATAATATAATAATGATAGCAAAAAGGATAAAAAAAACAAGTTCATAGGAATTCTTCACTTAACACATCACATAAAAGAAAAGAAGCTTAAAATTGAATGTTCATAAACGAAAGTCTTTCAAATTTCTTACCAGAGTTTAATCGACTCTCTTTCTACCGACTAGATGGTCAGCAATGGCTCTAGTGTCTTGCCAGTGGATAACTCTTGGCATTCTCTTTTCAACTTCAGTTTCAAAGTCATAAAGTTGTCTAACACCAGTAAATACAATGTGAGAACCCTTAACACCTAATACAGCAGCAGTGTTTTCCACTTGTTTGTCTTCGCTGGCGAATAAGTCATTAGCGGCGCGAGATGAAGCCATAACATCTTGAGATTTTTCAATAAAGTCAACGGCTCTAATGGCAAATCTGGTGGCTCTAGTTCTATCAATTGGAGATGGTAAACCACCTTGTTGGACATGACCTGGGTAAGCTGGCTTACAGTCAAATTTACCATTAGCTTCATCAGTGATAATCTTAGCTAAGTCATCAGCAGATAGAGCCTTGGAAGCATT
Source organism: Monosporozyma aquatica (assembly GCA_030571515.1). Lineage (NCBI taxonomy): Eukaryota > Fungi > Ascomycota > Saccharomycetes > Saccharomycetales > Saccharomycetaceae > Monosporozyma > Monosporozyma aquatica. The sequence goes on from JAJLXW010000463.1 coordinate 33,977, forward strand.
GGTGGTCTTTAAGATTAATTTACCGAAACCATTTCTACCTTCAGATCTATCAAAGGCTTCACCTAAGTTAATAATATCTTGTTGTAATTGATCTAAAGAAATACCTTCTTCTGGGACATAAGATGCTTGAGCACCGACACATAAAGCAGCACAAGTGGCTAAATAACCAGAATTACCACCTTGGACGTCGACAACAAAGGCTCTACCTCTAGTGGAAGCAGCAGATTGTTTGACAATATCACAGTATTTCATTAAAGCGTTCAAAGCAGTATCAGAACCTAAAGAGTATTCAGTACCTGGGACATTATTAGATAAAGTAGCTGGGATTAAGACCATTGGGATTCTGAAAGCTGGGTATGAGTCTCTAGCCTTTTCTAATTGATGTAAAGATTCGAAGGCTTCAAAACCACCAACAATGACAAGACCATCGAATTGGTATTTTTGGAAGTAATAAGCGATCATACCAATATCGGCTTCATTTGGAGTGACTCTGTTAGTACCAATTTCAGAACCACCACGAGATTGCCAACCGATCATATCTTTCCAATTCAAAGATCTTACGGATTCGTGTCTAGTTAAACCGGACCAACCATTGTAAATAGCATATGGTTTGTGACCTTGAGACATACAGTAAGTAGCCATGGAGTATACAGCGGAGTTAATACCACCGGCTGGAGCACCGACATTAACGATGGCAATTTTTAATCTCTTATCAGCTGGTAAGCTTGGTTCCACATGATCGGCAGTGTTAATAGCCATATAGTTTTTTAGATGTTCGACGAATTCAGTGTCACGTAAGGACATGGCTTTCTTGAAATCCTTAGAATGGATGGCATCAGCGACAGATTTAGTTAATTTAACAGATTCCACTAAAGGTTTTCTAGTGATTTTATTTTCATTAATGGCAATTAATGGGGATGGAGTGTCTGGAGTAGAATCTAAGACAGCGTTAACGGCTTCCACACCTTGTAAAGTAGCTAACATTCTATCGTAGGCGACAGCAGTACCACCTCTTTGGACATGACCCAAAGTGGTGATTCTAGTGTCAAGACCTAATCTATCAACAAGGACCTTGTGAACATCCTTTGGAGTAATTGGAGTCAAATCAGCGTCGATGGCACCTTCAGCGACCACAACAATGGTAGTTCTCTTACCCTTAGCTCTATGTTTAGCGACAATGTCACACATTTGATCTTCCCATTCACCATTAGAAGCAGGTTTCTCTGGGATGAAAACGTAATCGGCAGAAGTAGCGATACCAGCTAATAAAGCTAACCAACCACAGTTTCTACCCATGACTTCAACAACGAATGCTCTTGAATGAGAGTTAGCAGTAGCTTCGACATAATCGATGGCTTGACAGATACGATCCAAAGCTGAATAAGCACCAATGGTGGCATCAGTAGTGGACATATCATTATCAATGGACCCAACAGTACCACAAATATTTAAATGTTGATAACGTGTGTATTGTTCTTGAGAGATTCTGTTAGTTTCTAATAATTCTTTAATTAAAGATGGCCATTCGGATCTAAATAGATCGGCACCGGTTAAAGAACCGTCCCCACCACAAACAATTAAAGCATCTACACCAGCTTCAATTAAATGTTGAGCACCTAATAAACGACCTTCACGTTGTCTAAATTCTAGACAACGGGCAGTACCGATGTTTGTCCCACCCTCGGTGGAAAAGCCTCTAACATCTTCCCATGTGAATTCTTTAATATATTCTGGACCACCACGAACTAAACCTTCATAACCTTCCATGACGACGAATGCACGACAACCTTTGAAAAGAGTGGAACGGACAATGGCACGGACATTAGAATTCATACCTGGAGCGTCACCACCGGAGGTCATGACGGCGATAGCCTTCTTTTCACCATTGCTGTTATGAGCCGCAGAAGATGAAGTCTTTGGTAAAGATGGATAAGAATCGGTAGTCTTCATACGGTAGGATAAATCAGTTAAAGAATGGGCACGAGTGGGTTGAGCAGATGGAGATCTTGTGGCGGTGGTTGAAGAAGTTGCGGTGGTAGAAGTTGTGGTGACCACGGTTTCACTTGGTTTGGTGGAGACCGCATTTTTTGTGGAGGTAACACCGACCACATTACCCAATGGATCGATGGTATATACTTCCATTGGTAATAACTCTGATGGATACACTTGAGATGGGAATTGTAAAGTCTTTAATGCGTCTTGTAAAGAGATGATATCACTAGTGTTAAAAACCAAAGATTGAGAGACATGAGATCTCCAATCTTTAGTAGAAGTGATAGATTCTAAATATTGGGCTTGTTTAATGGATTGTTGATTTCTTTCATTATCTTCTACTAAATTGATTCTTAAGGAGACTAATCCATTAGATAAGATAGTGGATTGCTTATTATCTTTAGCGATGGTGGAATCTAATTCTAAGAATTTAGCATAAAATTCTACAGCTTTTCCATATAAGTCCTTTGAATAAGCATTAATAGACACCACAGAGGTCCCGTTAACGACTGGTTAAGTAACGGTCATCGTTAATCTAATTTCTTGTTTGTTGATTCTCTTTCTTACGACAACAAAAAACGAAAAACCACAGAGGGAGAACTCTTTTAAAAGTAAAGGTATAAGAGTAGTTTAATGTGTTTAAAGGTTTAATACAAGAAGTATAAGTAAAAAGTAAAGTATTCAGAAGGAATTAGGAAAAGAGGATAGCAAGATTATTAAAGAAGAGATGTGTTTAAAATGAGTGAAATATTTTTTTTTTTATTTCATATTTTCATATTTTCCTCGAGGAAACGGAATCAAAGCGAAGATTTCCTGTGAGATTAAAAAAAAAAAAATAAATAAATAAAAAAAACAGAATCTCGTGAAAGTGAAATTTTTGGAATCTCAGTGGTGCTCGAAGAAGAAGAAGAAGAAGAAGAAGCAGAGGAAGGCCCAAAGGGGAAATTCTGGAGTAAAAAAACAGTGGAAAACAGGGAAGAGGGAATCCGTGTAACGTGATGCGGCCGCCCAAAGGAAAACAAAGCAAAACAAAGCAAAACACAATACGGAAAATAGTGCATGATCCTTGGGCAACACAATAGCATCTAAGATTTACACACACAATAGGCGGCTATTGTGTGTGCTAGTCTGCCCGAGGAAATTATTACCGACTGTGGGACAAACCACGGCTCTTAAAACTGTGAAGAATTTCTGGTTTTGCAAATAAAACCGGAACGCTGTGGGGGGTGTGGGTTTTACTGTAGCTTCCTGTTTTTTTAATTCCATTTTTCCCATCGTTGTTCTTCTTCCCTCCCACGAAAAGAAAAGAAAAAGAAAAAGAAAAAAAAAAGCCGCGATGGAAAATGAAACAATTGTCGGGGGAAATATTCAAATTTGCCGAAGGGGGAAGAATTTCTACCACTTTAGAAATTTATCCCAGAGAGACGACGAGATTTCATGTTTCTCTCTCTCTTTTCCACCCGTTACCCTCTTTCGTTGCCTTTTTCCCAGTTCTTCCCAAAAAACCATAATCGAAAAAGGGGAGCAAAAAGAAAATACGTAATAAAAGAAGAGAATCCAAATTTGGGAAAAAATAAGGGGTGGAGGAAGCGGGCCACGCCGCACAAAAAATATATGATATATCATATATTCTATACGATATTTAAGAATCACAATAGGGACAGTTCCCCGTGAGGCGGGAGCAACATTGGCCAAACAGCCACGCTTTTGCCTAATCAGGAAACCCAAGTGGTTGAACAGCCCTATTGTCTGCGTTACGCCCTATTGTCGCTGCCAGCCGGACCTTGTATTGTCCTTGCGTATGGTGTATTGTCCCCCCCAGACTCTATTATATATTTCAAAGAAAGCCCTTGGCAAGGTCTATTGTTCGGGGCAGCCAGTTCCTGATCTTGGGCCATTTCTCTTCGGGGTATTGTATTTTCTTTTTACAGTAGCACCAAGAGAACTATCATAAGTGAAATTAATTTCTGTGGGGTGGAAATGTTGCAACATCAATTTTCTACAACTGAGAATTATTATTAATTAATTATCCAATTCCTACTGCGGGTACTATTGTGATTCCACTTATCTGTTATCTCTGATGCCATCACTACATACCACACCACTATATATATATAATTTGCCCAGATTTATTTTCATCGTTGCTTTGGGTACTTTGGTTCTTGGCTTTTCTCGAAATCTGTCCCACTACATTATTTTTTTTTATTTTTTCAAATATATATATATATAACAACCACATATCAAACTGATCATATATTATTTATTCATATATTAAATATTATTATTATTATTACTATACTATTATATTATTATTATTATTACTATACTATTATATTATTATTATTATTATATAGATCTTTAATACCCATCTTTATCCCTTTTTTTTTGTTTGTTAACTCACTAACAAGTTCAACTCCCACCCAACATACTATATTTTTACCAACCACAAACATTCACACAGATAGATACATACCCCTTCTTATGCTACTCCGTATATAAAAAAAATAACAAAAACAAAATTAAATAAATAAATACATCAAAAAATGAACTATCCAATTAATGCACATATCACTATCCATTATCAGAATTGGAATTTTAATGATAATCAACAACAAGAGTTAACAACAAATAAATCCATAACTAATGATAATAATAACACTTCATCAATCCCAAGAGATTTCCATGATTTAACATATCCTTTATCTGATACTTCATATTCTACATCATCTTCATCATGTTCTGATTCGGCTTCTTCTTCTTCTTCATCCTCTTCTTCAGAATCTATTAGTACTCTATTACACCCACATAAAAAAAATTCTTTTTCTTTTTCGCATACAAATAATAACAATAATAATAACAATAACGGTACCCCCTTACGTATAATACAAACAGTATTAAATATATCAAATCAATATTCTAACAACAACACTAACAACTGTAAAGATATGGATGTAGATTTTGAACAATGTAATAATATCAATAATAATGGTGGTAGCGGTGCAGAATATATAAATTTTGATGAAAATGGTAATATTGTCTACCCACTAATTAGAAGATTTAGTGAACCAATCTATATAGATAGAAGTGATTTAATTAATAATAATAGTTCTGCACCAACTACAACTACAAGGGATACTATTACCCCTCCTCATGGAAATCTTTGTACTCGTCATCATCATAGAAGAAATTCAATAGCAATCAAATTTAATAAACCTTTATATAAAAAATGTTTATAGTAAATACCCTTCCCCCATCCTGCAAGAAAATATAAAATAACTGTTTTGTTCTTCTTTATTTATTTTAGTGTATATATATATACATACATATGTACAGTAACATCATTTCAAAGAGTTTAATATCTTGGCTTTATCTTCTTCAGATAATAATTTCATCACTTCAATTAATGAAGTCATCGTACTATCATGATCTTGTCTCATTGAATGTGCAAGTTTTTGTCCCATTGACTCAATTTTCAATTCTTTTAATCTACTATCAAAAATAGAATAATTGGATTCAATCCAATTAGATACTTCACAAACATCAAGAAATATCAACCTCGTTATCATACCAGGATCTTAATCTAGCAATTTTATCCAAGCGTGATATTGTTTCATCACTATTACTACTACCACTATTCATTCTCTTAAGTAAATATTCTTCATTCAATTTACGTCTTATTCTCCAAAAGAAATAACGACGTGCCTCTCTCCATGTTAATTCCTTTCTTATAGTACCTTTCACCTTCATTCTAATGGATCTATCATGTAAATCAGCAAATTGAACACTAATTTGATTATAAATTGGTAATAATAACTTTTCACGTTGTGCTAATTCATTAGATATTTCTTGATGTTTAATTTCATCCAATGTCTTATCACTTAATTGTTCACGAAGTCTACGACATTTGTCATCAAGACGTGACATTGTAGATAATAATTTCTCACGTCTATATTTAATACCAACCATACCTTCAGGTTCTAAAACACCAGCACGAGAATCAACATCAGCATACATTTCCATTTGATCAGGATTAATAGTCGGGTCCACCACAACCCAGGACCCACCTCTTAATTCACCTGTAGGTGGAATATAAATCATAATAGGTTGTTTATAATCAACAAGAGCATCCACAATAAAGGACCCATATTTCAAAACTTCATTGTACATATCCCTTTGACCACCAGAAAACCCTCTCCAATTGGCCAATATCATTAATGGTAATTCTTCACCATGATTAAAATCATTTATCGCTTGAGCAGTCTTAAACGCACTATTAGGGTACCAAACTTGGCCAGCTTCTTGAACCATGGTCTCTGTAGAATCAGGATTAGCTGGATCAGCAGGTATTAAGTTTTCAATAGTACGGGTCTCCACTGCAATAACACCCATGGGGATACCACCAAGTCTGGCTCTACCCACAACAACACCTTTAGCCCAGCCAGATAACGTTTCGAAGAAGGAATCTTTATCAAATAACCCAGTTTCAAATTGCTGTGTTTCATCATTGAAACGACCTTCAATCATCCATCTGACATCATATGGTTGATTCTTTTCAGGCACAAAATCAACTGCACGATCCCATGTATCTTCAGTTTCTAAGATTGGTACTGGCATGCCACGTTTGGCTGGAATATACGATAACCATTGTAAAATCTTTTCAACACCAGCTAAATCATCAGATGCAGTCAAATGAGAAACACCGTTATTATACATGATTTGAGTACCACCTAATTGTAAATTGGATGTATAAACTTCACGACCTAGCACTTTATTAATTGCAGGAGCACCGGTTAAAATAATAGGTTGGCCTTCAATTTGAATGGCTCTTTGACCCAATCTAACCAAATAAGCACCAATACCAACAGATCTACATGTCACTAAAGTAATAGTGAAAATATCCTTGTATGCTCTTGAGGTGGCACCAGCAATAAGACCAGAACCCTTCAAACATTCAACACCAAGACCTTCATCAGCACCAATAATTGCCACAATACGATGTCTAGTTTCACCATTTTCAACTTGAGACTCAGTAACAACAGAATTTTCTTTACCATATTTTTTTAGCGTAGTCATACCATTGTCGTTCAAATACAAATATTCAAACCCCTTGGATGGGTCAGTTTCGTCATTCCAAGCAACTTGGAATAATGGAACTAACTCTTCAGCAATACCAATTCTAGCACCAGAGTTGGCAGCTAGATAGATACGAGGAATACCACGCTTTTGACAGTATTGAGTAACTTTTGCAAAGAAATTATCTTCGGCGGGGCCGAAGGAACCGATCTTGAAAGTGATATCATTAGCAACAACAACAAATTGACGACCACGTGGATACTCTGGAGTCTTCATAGTTATCTTGAATGCAACCATACCAATGGAATTAGCACCAGGTTCTCTTTCAACTTCTGTTAATTCTCCATTTTCATCTTCGATTAATTCATGAGAGATAAATATATCATCTCTGTTGTACTTGTGATTCTTGGCAGATTCATCCTTCTTGGCTTGAGACTTATCCCACATGGTAACAGCAGCTTGATGGAATAATTCTGGGAAATCATAGACATAAGTGGTACCCATTAAATGAGCCTTGTAACGTTTTGGTTGTAACCATTCCTTAACGGCATATGGTGTAGCAATAGGTCTTAAGTGCATGGCACCTGGTTTGCCTAGAGACTTGAATATCCAATCACCTTGGGCGTTTTTAACTTCTGTGTATAATTCAGACTTAACCACATAACCGGAGACATTATTAATCAAAGCACGTAATGGTACAGGAGCATCAGTGTCAGGGTCTCTAATAATAATACGAATTTCTGCAGAGGAGATACGTAATCTTAGTAACCTCTTCCCAAATCTTTCAAGGAACCCACCAAAGGCTGCCTCAACATCTTCTGGAGAAACATTGAAAATAGATGAGAAATTAATGAAAATATGGTTTAAATCAGAATTTGAAGTGTCAATTAATTCTAGGTTATCTAAGATATCACTCATCAGTCTGTTAGCCTCAGAGGTTAGATATTCTTGAATTGTGATATCGTCACGAATACGACCAGTTCTAATAATACCTCTTGTGAAGAATCTCTTATCTAATGGAGAAGTCTTACTAACACCTTCATAGACATGGATATTTCTGTTTTCAGTAAAGATTGGTTTGATGTTAAAATTAGACATTCTTCCTAATTCTAGTTGGAAGGCACAAGCTGGTTCAATATGACGGATAGTCTTATTCTCGTCGTAGTTTGGACCGTTGAAGGTGTAATACTTTGGATAAGAACCATCCTTGACGCTGAACATAAAAGTAATACGACGGATACCTGACTTAATTAAGTCCTGCTTGTTAACCTCTAAGATTTCACCTAATCTCTTTAAGATGTCCTTTTCAGAATCAAATCCTTCTGTAGAAGCAACATAAACATTAGCAACGTTACTCAACGTAGAAGAATTACCGGATCTATCTGGTGCTGGACCATTTGGTGAAATGTGTTCTGGAATGACATCTAAACTTTGAGATAAATTACTATCCACATCGTCTAGGTGTTCAGCAGCCAAAAGAATACCGGTTCTTAGAGGTGCTTTGTCACTATCCATGACGAAAGAAAGATCAGAAACAGACATAGCTCTGTTCATACCCATTCTATTCTTCATTTGTGGTACCGATGAAAAGGCAGCAGATGGTAATTGGAACTTCCATTCGATTAGTGGGTTAGAAAGGGCCGTACCGACCTTATCTTCATGGCACTTTACATCACCAACAGTATATGCTCTATAAGCACGGCGGACATAAACTTGAGCAGCAGCAGCAGCAACAGCTGGATCTGAATAAATCAAGAAGTTCAACAATACATCAAAGACCACATAATTAGAGTCGATAAGGTCGTTCAGTATTTGCATGTCGGGTTCGGTACGTTTTGGATGAGAGTCACCATATGAAGTTTTCACCACAGAAGATCTTAAGATATGTTCAACTTGTTCAGTTCTTTCTTTAATAGATGGAAGGGCACCTTGAATCAAAATTTCTCTGGCTTGTAAAGCAACCTTAGCAGTAGCCTTGGTTTGTAGTTCGACAATATGTTGTAGTGGAGTAGAGAAGATAGAGGCAACATCGGAAGAAATTTTACATAGTGGTTGGTAATGTCTTAGGATAGCAAGAATCAAATTATTCTTAGCAGAGACTTTAGAATGAGATAGCACAATCAATACTACTTTTTCCAAATCATCGCTGTTCTCGTCACGTAGTCTTAAGATGACACTGTCCTCACGAACATTTGGGGAGTTGAATAACTTCTCCACGTTGTAATATTCTTCTATGAAATTGACGAATACAGAGTGTTCATGAGCTTCTAAGCCATTCATGTATCGGTTTGTGATATCAACTAAGGGTTGAATAGTGGCAGAAAGTAGGTCATCTGCATCTTGTTGTTTGGTTGCATTCTCTAACATTTTTGCTAATTGTCTGGCTGGGAACACAGCACCACGTTTATAAGAACGAGAAACTAGTTGCTCTAACTGATCATCTAATTCCAATGGTAGACGCGAGTGTAAGGCAGAGATGTGTAACTTCCATTCAGAGTATGGTAATTCTGGTTCTCTTAAGACTTCAATTAATTGTTGTAAAGATGCGTTCATGATAACTTGGTTATCGTAACCTTTCAGAATATTTTCCAAAGTAGACATTAAGTAACGGAACTTCTGTGCTGGCTTGGTACCTTCAACAATTGGAGAACCATAATCTGGTAGCATACCCTCGAATGGTAAGGCGTGTTTAACCTTAGATGGATCGTCTAAAGTCAGGATAGCAATAATATCACCGGCAACGATATTAGAACCTGGTTGTTTTAGTAATTGGACAATACCACTTTCTTGTGCAACCAATGGCATTTGCATTTTCATGACTTCAATTTCAGCATATGGTTGGCCAGCAGTAACGTGATCACCGTTTTCGACTAGGAATTTGACTAATTTACCTGGGGATGGAGTACGAAGTTGAGTTGGATCATTTTCAACACCTAGTACAGTAGTCATAGAGTCAACAGATAACCTGGTAGCTTGAGCTTCTTCTTTCCAGTAGATTGTATGAGATCTACCACCAATAGACATTAACAGTCCGCCATCAGATAATTGGCGAGCACTGACTTCACATTTGGAACCGTTGATGAATAGGGTGTAGCAGTCGTCAGCAGACTTGGCAATGGTAAACTTGTATCTCTTACCTTCATGGACAAATTCAACTGGGAACATAGTTTGTAGATGAGATTTTGATGGAACTTGACCCCGTTTCAATGATTCGATATATTCTTTACGGGCATTACTAGATGCGATAAACGCCTTAGTAGCAGCACCACAAATAACAGCCAATGTAGGATCTGGCTTCTTAGCAGTCATCTTGTGAGAGATCAAATCATCTAGCCAACCAGTAGTAATTGTATTGTCTTCGAAATCTTCAGTTTCTAGTAACTTGATTAAGTATTCAACGGTAGTTCTAAAATCACCTCTAATGGATAATTCTTTCAAAGCGACAACCATATGTTTCCTTGAAGCTTGTCTATTTTCACCGAAGGCAAAGATGTGACCGAACTGAGAATCAGAGAAGGAATGTATACCACCATTATTACCCACAGAGAAATAACCCCAAACATTAGATGAAGAACGGAAGTTTAACTCATGCAAGGACCCACTGGAGGGTTTAAAACCTTCATTTGGATCTTCTGAAGTGATACGACATGCGGTACAATGACCCTTTGGAACTGGTTTTCTTTGATTCTTTAAAGCGTCCTTAGATTTAAATTCAAAATCAATTTCAGTGGCTTCATGAGGGGACATACCATAGAAGACTCTGATGTCACCAATTCTATGCATTGGGATACCCATGGCAATTTGTAATTGAGTAGCAGGTAAGTTAACACCAGTCACCATTTCTGTAGTTGGATGCTCGACTTGTAATCTTGGATTTAATTCAAGGAAATAGAATTATATTATCTTCATGAGAGTATAAGTATTCGACAGTACCTGCAGATACGTACCCCACTAATTTCCCCAATCTAACGGCAGCCTTCTCCATTTCACTGAAAGTGTCCTGACTAGCAATGGTGACAGGAGCTTCTTCGATGATCTTTTGATGACGTCTTTGTACAGAACAATCACGACCGAAAAGAGAAATATTTGTACCGTACTGATCTGCTAATAATTGGACTTCTAAATGACGTGCCTTCCCTGCTAATTTCATGACAAAGATGGGGGAACCTGGAATTTCATTGGCAGCTTGATGATATAAGGAGATAAAATCTTCTTCACGTTCTACTTGTCTAATACCTTTACCACCACCACCTTCAGAGGCCTTGATCATGACAGGGAATCCAATTTTCTTGGCCTTTAGTAGACCGTCTTCTGGTGATGAACAACAACCCTTTTGATAAATTTCATCATCGACAGAGACAAGACCAGATTTGTTATCGATATGAACAGTGTCTACACCAGTACCAGACCATGGGATACATGGGACTTTAGCATGTTGTGCCACGATAGTGGAGGAAATCTTGTCACCAAGAGATCTCATAGCATTGCCAGGTGGACCAATAAAGATAATACGTCTCTTTGATGCGGCTAATTTTTCAGGTAAATGTGGATTTTCGGAAGCATGACCCCAACCAGCCCACACAGCATCGACATTCATTCTTTCAGCGATATCAACAATTAAATCGACATTGGCATAGTTATTATTGTTGGTACCACCTGGAACTTCAATATATTGGTCAGCCATACGGATATATTCAGCATTAGCGTCTAAATCCTCTGGGGTGGCCATTGCTACGAATTGTACTGTTCTGTCATCACCAAATGTCTCATAAGCCCATTTTCTCACGGATCTAATTTCTTTGACAGCGGCAATACCATTATTAGCGATCAAGATTTTAGATATGACTGTATGACCACCATGAGATTTAACAAAACTTTTCATTGGAGATTCGTCAGCTTTATCTATAGTGTTTAACCCAATGAAATGTGGTGGTAAATTTGAATGTTTTTCAGAATAATCCGTTGTTTCATATTGTTTCGATAAAGGTATGATACCATCATCTAATAAGTTATCCTGTGACATCTTATTATTATAGTTGTAATTGTAATTGATTGGTTTGTATAATCTGTTTTTATTAATGTTATTGAATTTTAAATTATCTAAATTATTATTAATTCTTAAAGATCTTTTTAACAAAAAATGTGCATGAAAAGGTGGGAAGAATTTTTTAAAATTAGATAATGATAATAAAACCACTGAATTTGTTTGTTGGTTCTTAATTAAATTACTTGTTGATAATTTTCCTAATGTGTTAATTAATAAAGAAATCTTGAACAATTATTAATTTTATAATGGAAGGAAAAAAAGGAGTGAGGGAAATAAGCAAAAAATGTTGGTATAATCGTCAAATTTAAATTAGAAATTAGTATAGTAGTAGTAGTTCGTTAGAGTCTTATTTTTCTTGGGGAAGGAATATAATCTTTTTTTTCTTTGTGTTGTAGATACTTTCTAATTTGTTATGTCGAATTAGATTATAAAAAAAAAAATAAATAAAATTCGTAGCCTTCTTCTTCTTTTTCTGTTAGAGAAGAAAGAGAAAGGTCTTTGGATAGTCGTTAAAAGGATATAAATGAATTGAGAAGAAGGGTTCAGTGCTCAATTTCTTCCTTTCTTAAATGAAAAAAAAAAAAAAATAATATCGCAAAACTGCTTCGTAAGTCTTCAAACGAATTGTGAAACTTGTAATTGATGTTTGAATGAGGCCCAAAGAGAATAGGAAAGCTTATTCGACACAATTGCAAAAGAGTCTTCTTGACAGTTTTCAAGACCTGGACTTGGTTTGGGAAGCAATTGGACAAGTCGAAATGGTCAATGAATAGTGCAATGTTGCTCGAGAAGGTGAAAAAAAAAAAAAAGCATCAGAGGGAAGCGAAAGAAAATCAACACATGGCGAAAGAAAAGCGGAAATGAGGTCACTTTCACATGCTCGAGCCAAAAGGAAAACAGACGCGTCTGTGTGGTGCGGTGTGTGGGCGCACAGGCCTTCAGGCGGTAGTAGACAAGTGCAGTAAAAAGCGTATACAGTTATGGTAGCACAGCACTAGTACTACGTGATGTAGCACGTTGCAGTGATGACGGGATACTGACACCTTCACAATGCTGTGTTATTATATTATACACAAGAAACTGGTTGTGAATTAAGCCAATGTCAGTGCACGCAACAATCTAAACTCGGTGACAACGGACTTTAGTACCATAAAAATAAAGTTTTTACTACCGCACTATACAGACGTTGGCATGTATTTAGTTGATACATTTTGGGTAGTATTCAAATTCGTATTGAGCAACGTAATATTGGATGATATAATAAAAAAAAACTTTTTTTTTTATTTAAATTTTGTATTATATAATTCTTAAATTAGGTCAGTTTGAATGATAACTTTTTTAAACAAAACCAGAATCTCCAGTGGGCAAAAAGATATCATTATCTAAATACACGATTTTAGTCTTCCCATCTTTGCCCTTAACCCTTACGGCCTCCTTCTTCTTATTCTTATTCCCTGCTTGGTACTCATTCATTTCTTTAACTAACACTTCTACATCAATATTGGGATAAATCAAATCTTCAAATTGATCGTCATCTTTCTCTATCCCATTATAAACCACCTTATTAGGCGTATTGGGTTTCAAGAGTAATGTTCGTCTATTAAATACACCTTCAATAGATTTATCAAGTAATGTCTCTTTAACTTCTTCTGGCGACACGCCATCATCTAATAATAATGCAACTAACCCACAAACGCTGGGACTAGCCATTGAAGTACCAGAATAAGCAACATATCTGGGGGTTAAAACTTTCCTCCTTTTCGGGGATCCATTGTTCTTTTTAATTTCATTGCTTGTCTTACTAACTAAAGAGGCAATAGACACGCCTGGAGCAAAAACATCTACACAAGGTCCCCAATTACTAAATTTTGCAATTGAATCAAACCGATCATCAAACGCCCCCACAGTGATGGCACTCTGTGATGATGCTGGTGACACCCAACAGGCATTCATATTATAATTTCCTGCGGCAACCACAATTATTAATCCCTTCTTTGTAGCCTCGTCAATGGCACGATTTAATACTTGTGTCTTTAATGATCCCAAACTTAAATTTGCTACACATTTCTTATCCGGGTATTTATTACAATCATTAACAGCCCATTCTAATGCTGAAATCACAGAGATTAAACTACCTTGTCCCATCCCATCTAAACATTTCACTTCTACTAAAGTGATATTCTTAGCAACACCAAATGTCTTTGATCCAACAATCCCTGCTACATGAGTCCCATGCCCATTTAAATCACCGGGTCCTTCACCAGTACAATCAAAACCGGACTCTACCCTATTCCCAAATTCAGGATTATCCTGGTC
>JAJLXW010000463.1:49461-68352 GCA_030571515.1 Monosporozyma aquatica
TATTCCCAAATTCAGGATTATCCTGGTCAATTCCCGTGTCTAAGATATATCCACGTACAGAACTTCCTTGATTCCATGAATAATAATAATAATTAAACATTCGTTTATATTTGGCCACATCATCAAAATCAAATGGTAATTGTACTCTACTTGATATTCTTGCCAAATGACGTGGTGCACCTTGTTGCATAACCATCCATGGTGAAAGATCCTCTTCATTACTATTTTCTTTTTCTTCTTCTTCCATGTCATAGAGTGCATTGACTTTAAAATTTGGAATTATTTCTGCTACATGAGGATTATTCTTAATCCTTTGTACAATCCCACGGGTTAAATTCGAATAAAACCCATGCAATGAACCAATTTGGAATGTTCTGGTAAGTTTTGTGGATAAATATTCTTGTACATGGTGTCCTTCATTGACCAATGAATTCATGAATTGTGGGATTGTATCCATATCTTTAAAAGTTATCAAATATTCTTCTGCATTGGTGTAAGAAATTAGGAAAATTGCACAAATTAACCAACGAATGTTGATCATACTGAAGATGTAATTGGGGTAATGATCGAGTGATTTATTTGTGATAAAAAGTATTAATGCCTGTCTTTGTGTTCTTATTTTGTGTCATTCTCAAAAATCAAAGAAAAAATAAAAAAAAAAAGATTTATGCCTGCAAGTAAAAGACAGAGAGAAAGAATGACTTTCTACACACACAAACCGTACATTTTTAAATTGAACTAGAAATGATGTTATTTTAAACAACATTAATGATTCATATAAGGGAATATTTATTCAAATTGATGGTTTTTTAACTTCTTTCTTCAACCTAAGATATTTACAGTAAAAAAAGAGTATATTACTATATACAGATATCATTTTCTCTTTCTTAATTTGGCTTCTAAGTTCCCAACATCCAATCTAGTATTTCTAATATAATAATGTTTATTTCTTCTTCTCTTCCCATCATTTTTCTTTAAGATATCAATTTTTGCAATTAAAGGTGAGAAGATTGGTATTCTTACTTCGACGATAGTCTTAGCAATTTGATTCCGTAATAATAATGACGCATCTTGTACCAATTGTTTCCTATCTACAGATAATACATACCCAATAAATGGATCATAAGAACATTTAGATTTATCATAAGTGACTCTTACAATATCACCACTCTCCACGACGACACCACCACTTGAGGTTGCTCCTTGTCTCTTTAGAAGATTCCTTCTCCATTCATGTGGATCTAATTCCTTGATCACTTCTTGTTTACCGATCCTTTGCAATATTGTATTTGGTTTATCTGATTTGGGTTGTATGGGTGGGTATATTGGTATAATTTTCCTTGTTGTGGTGGGAATTTGATATAATCTTTTAGACAACGTTATGATTCTGGGCAGTCCCATCCAGTTTCTATTGGTTAATATCATATATATATATATATATATATACGTTAGGGTGTGTGCTTGGGCTGTTCCTAAACTGCTCCCCTTTGGACTTCTTTATTCAGGGTCCATCCAGTTTACAATATATCACTAAACCGGGGAAAAATCCTGTTTTTCTTTCTTGTTTTTAATTTTCTGTTAAGATTTCTTCTCTCGAGAAGCACTATTAATACAGGAGGATGGGTAAAGATATATTTACACAGGGGTACACTCTCTCAGATAGCCAAGAAACCATGTACACGGTGGCACATATCCATGGAATAGGAGAAAGGAAGCAGGTGCATGCCTTGGCACTGCAATCCAGGGTCCATCCCATGACTCCACAACTACAAAAAGAAAACAGGCGTCACTCCATGGGAGAAAGCGATATATATCAACCTCACCACACACATCACTGACCTCCCAGCCACTCTACTGTCCTGGCACAGGCTACCACTCTACCACTGTCCCAGCTACTGTCCACACCCAACCCTAACCCTAACCCTAACCGCTGGGCGGCAACTCCCAAACCCTAACAGCCAGCCCTACCATCCGTGCACCACAGCCATTTTCCCGCCGCTGCCAAGAGAAAAAAAAAAGGCAGCCTCCGGACATTTTTTCCACTCTGTTCTCCCTCTGGGGTCCGCTGATGCCAGGGGAACAAGGATACTTTCCATCAAACTTGTGGTCAGAGCCAGATATATCTTTTGCAACACTGCATCAAGTTTAAAACTATATCAACAGTGTTTACAAGGCTTGCATTATATTAAAAGAAAGAACTTAAACTAAGATCAGCCAAAAACTCCAGTATAAATCTATTTCCCTTCTTTTTTTGGTATTATATTTCTAAGCGAAGATATCCCAAGGTTTAACATACACACACACACATATATATATAGATGTTTTTCACAGGTATTCCAAAGACTATGAAAGCTGTTGTCGTAGATGACAAACAAGCTAAAGTACAAGATAATATTAAAGTCCCGTTATTAGATGATGGTTTCATCTTAATTGAAGTCCAAGCAGTGGCAGCAAATCCAATGGAATGGAAAGATATTGAGTTTAATATGGCTCCACAAGGTTCAATTTTAGGTTGTGATGTAGCAGGACAAGTCGTCGCCATTGGGTCAGGTATCCCATCTGAAGAATTCAAAATTGGTGATTATGTTTGTTCTTTTGTTCATGGTGGGTCCTTCCGTAAACCTGGGAATGGTGCATTCGCACAATATTGTGCCATTGATGCAAATATTGCTTTTAAATTACCTGAATCAATACTTATGAAGACACCACCAATGGTCACCACCCCGCCAGGTAAAGAATATATAGATATCCCAGAGGGTCCCATCGATTCCATTGAAACTGCAGCAACATTACCCGTCGCATTAATCACCACAGGTGCTATCCTAGTTCATGAATTAGGGTTGAAATTAATATGGGAACCACAAGAACCACAAATAAATTCACCAATTTTAATTTGGGGTGGTGCTACTAGTGTGGGACAAATTCTTATTCAAGTGATTAAGAAGTTAAATGCTTTCACACAAATCATTACTGTTGCATCAAAGGAACATGAATCTGTATTACGTAAATTCGGTGCTGACATTATATACGATTATCATGATGATGATGTCTTGGATCAAATTAAATCGAAACATAAAGATATCACTTTCTTGATTGATGTTGTATCGAGTGAACAAACAATAAATCAAGTTTATAAATGTGCGGCACCAGATAAGCCTGCTACGGTTTTACAACTGGAATATTTAAATATTGAACAAATTGAACCAAAGATAAGAAGAGATGATGTTAAAATTATTGGTACTTTAATTTATTTAATCTCTGGTTATGATGTTAAAATTGGTGAATATCATTTCCCTGCAAACCCACAATTTAGAAAAGATTTAATTAAATATATTAAATTTATTAATCCAAAATTAATCAATGGAGAAATTAAACATATTCCTGTACAATTACATAATCATGGATTGGATGATATATCTTTATTTACCTCTATGGTGAAAAATGGAAAAGTTAATGGTCATAAACTAGTCACCTCTTTAAGACATCAAGAAAACGATGAGAAAGAAGGGTAGAAGACAAACAAACAAACGAATAAACAATTAAATAAATAAAAATGAAAATATCTTCAATATTTCTCAATATAATATTATATTCCAATACATTTTGAGTCTATAAATTCATCTAGCTTACATGGATATATGCTCTTTTCTTATTTAAATAAAAAAAAAAAAAAATTAAACAAAAAAAAAATTATTCTTATCTATATGCATGATAATTGTTCTCTTTCATTTTAGATAGATTGGTTTCGTCTTCTTTTAAACACGTCTATATATAAACTTATGCCAAATAATAATAATAGTAATAATAATAATATACAAAATAGAGATAGAAATAATCTTAAAATCTTGGTCTTCTCTTTCTACCTGTAAATTTAGAATCTTTAGCCACTTTTCTACCACGTCTTTTCATTAATTCCTTTTTCCTTAGGATGAAATTCTTCTTTGATTCCATATCTTTACCCTTTCTTAACTTCTTACGTTGTAAATCTGTCAATTCTTCTTGTGCATCCATGGTGACACCATGTAAATTAACTTGACCTTCACTGGCTCTTGGTGCCCCAGAGGTTAATACAAGATAATATTTCTTGTTTTTCTTAGATTCTGGATCATCAATGACTAACCCACCACTGAAACCAGAGACTTTAGCAGCTTGTAAAATTTGATCCACTTGTTCATCATTCTTGGGATAAAATTGTGCCACAAATTTACCACCTTTCTTTAATGAAGCAAATAATGTATTGAAAAATCTTAATAACCTTTTCTTTGGATCATTATATGAAGTATCAGCATTACATAACCATTGAATAGCACTAATACTAATTGCAGCATCAAATGTACCTGCACGGAACGGTATTCCTACACCCATATCTTGTAACATTATATCACCTTCTAATTCTCTTGTTATACCAGTGGCTAACATACTTGGTGAAATATCCATACCACACCAAATATGACCTTCCTCAGTCAATATTTCACCAGATAAACCTGACCCACAACCAATATCCAACACAAAACTATTTTCAGGGATGTTTAATAATTCTAGTGCACGTAATGTCATTTTGGCTTGAATATGTTGTACTCTAGTAGATGAAGTATATTTTTGAGATTCCGTATCATTATAAAAGATTTCAGGAGGTGCTAGCTCTTCAGGACGGGACATCTTATATCAATGGATTTAATTAGTTACTTTTAATGAGAAATTATGGTATCTTTTTGGGTTTACCTTATTAGCTTAACATTAAATCGATGGGCATCACCTCTGAATCAAATCTACTATAATAATAATTTTTTTTTCTTTTTCATTCATTTTGGTATATTGAAAATTACAAAGAAAAGAAAAATGGGCAAAGTAACAAACCCTAACTAGATTTTGCACGTACCCTAATACAAATTAACTAACCCTAAAAATAAGGTAACCAAAAGCCCTATTCTCGTTTAAAGATTTTCAGGAACGACATAAACTCTTCGTTTACGAAAGCATATCCTATTGTTCTCCCTTTGTGGAAGATAAATTGAGTGCAGTTTCCTTTCGTCAATGTCTTTACTTAATAAAAAGGAAAGATCAAACGGATCTTACGTCAAGATTGAAACAAGATCATTTTGGTACATGTTTTACTATTTTAATTGCGGGGTGTGGAAGCAGAGTTGAAAGAATGTTCCTTTGATCAAAATTAGATAAAAGAGAACGATAAGAAAAAAGGGAGATAAGGAACAAACCAAAATAAAAAGATAACAATGTCCGCTGAGGAGAAGAGTTTGTTAGAAGATGAAGAGTTTCTTAGAATTCAAAAATTGAATTCGTTAGATGGTACTGAGAGACGTAGATCAATCGTTTATGATAAACCCGTCCCTGGTTTAGAATCTAAAGAATTAGCCCCCGGTGAACTTAATGAAGATGCAATCATTTCTTCATCCGATGAAAGTGTGGTGACACCATCTACCAGTGGTATTCAGACATCCAGAGAGGAAATCGAGAAAAGAGATTTCCTATTAAAGGGTTATTTAACAAGATTACATCAAATCGAAAAGAGAAGATACAGAAAGGGGAAAGATTCAGCAATTTCATTCTTTGCGGATGTCGATTTTGATACAAGACCCACTCTATTAGATGCTGCTATTGCTAAACCCTTAATTACATCCTTTGAAGGGCCTGTTTTGGAAAAACAAATTAGAGCCTTAGAGAAATCCAATAGATTGAAAAAGGAAACAATACCATCACCAGTCTTAGAAAATTATCAAGACACGGGGGAACCTACATTGGAAGAATTGTCACCACAAGAATCCCAATTATCTAAAAAACATGGTAAACGTACTTTAGTCACTTATCATTCAGATTTCTCTGGGATGTATATTATGATGTGGATGTTATTTGGTTGGATCTCAATTAGAGGTCTTGTAGATTATTATGTGGCCCATGATGGTGATTTAGCTAATATGCCAATTTATAAAGCCATGACTGAAAAATGGACAACAATCTTTATCTTTGATGTTGTTATGTGGCTATCTAGTTTTATTACTGTGGTTATTCAATATTTAGTGAAATGGAAATTAATTAATTGGAATGTCACTGGGAGATATTTATCCGTTATTTTTGAATTGGGTCATGTTATGTTTTTCAATTATTTATCAAATTCTTATTTTGATTTCAATTGGATCACAAGAGTATTCTTATTTTTACATTCAATTGTATTTCTAATGAAATTCCATTCATTTGCCTTTTTCAATGGGTATCTTTGGAATATTAAAAGAGAATTAGACTATTCTAAAAGAGCACTTGCTAAATATAAAGACACTGTGTCTCAAGATATCATCGATACATTAGAAAGATCACAAACTTTCTGTGAATATGAATTAAACACACAAAGTTCATCTGTGACTTTCCCAGAGAACATTTCATTTAAAAATTATTTAATGTTTACCCTTTTCCCCACTCTGGTGTATCAATTTGAATATCCAAGAACCAAGAGGATTAGATGGTGGTATGTCTTAGAGAAATTATGTGCTATTTTTGGTATTATCTTTGTTATGATCATGAATGCCCAATTATTTGTGTATCCTGCCTGCGAAAGTGCGATGGAATTACGTGACCAATCTTGGGCTAATATCACAGAAAGTACAAAGGAATGGTTTTACTTGTTAGCTGAATTGATCCCAGCCATTACCGTGGAATATATGTTAGTATTTTATTTAATTTGGGATGCAATTTTAAATTGTGTTGCTGAGTTGACAAGATTTGCTGATAGATATTTCTATGGAGATTGGTGGAATTGTGTTGTATGGTCAGAATTTGCAAGAATTTGGAATGTTCCCGTCCATAAATTTTTATTAAGACATATCTATCATAGTTCCATGAATCATTGAAAAATAAGTACTGAAAAAGCCACTATGGGGACCTTTATTTTAAGTGCAATATTACACGAGATGTGTATGATGGTAATTTATCATAAGATTAGACCATATTTGTTTTTGTTCCAATTGTCACAACTACCAATGACATTTGTCACTGTCCATACAAAATTAAAGAATTGGCCCACTGTGTGTAATATTTTATTCATCTTTGGTGTTTGTACTGGACCTTCAGTGATTACATGTTTGTACATCATTTATTAATCCTAATTGTTATGCTTATGCCATACATCTTATATACCATATATGTCAATTTTATACAAAATTTCTTGCGATGAGCCTAATGAAAAAAAAAAATTTTCATAATAGAATCACATATATGGTGGAATATTTTATGGTAGTTAGATAATATGTGTAGCATAGAAAGGAAAAACTTTAAGCTCCAAACGTAATAATATAAGTTGAATAAGAAAAGATGAATATCTGGGTGGCTGCCAGTGATGGTAGAACTGACTTAGTAGAGAAATTTTTAAATAATGGACAAGGTATAACAGCAAATTCCAAAGATCCCAATGGTTATACACCAATACATGCGGCTGCAGCATATGGACATGTAGATTTATTAAAGAAATTATGTACCCAATATGGTGGTGATATTAACATCAGGGATTCTGATGGGGATACTCCATTACATCATTGTGAAGATATGAATACTGCCCAAGTGATTATTGAAGAATTGAACGGGGATTATCAAGCGGTGAATAATGAGGGGAAGACCCCCTTACAAACGTTTGAAGAAGATGCGGAGTTTCCTGAACTGATAGATTATTTGAGGGTGAAGTGCGGTGTTCCTATCCAATTGGACAGTTTTGGTATTAAGAAGGAAGATTTGGCCCAATTTAAAGAGAATCTTCGTTTCACATTAGAGAATGATCCCGTTGATGAATCTAACCCAGAGTCGATGGCTAGACGGAAGAGACTTGAGGAGATCATCCAATCGGAGAACTCTGAACAAGAACTAGAGAACTATATCAGAGAGATGATCAGATCATCGCAAATATTGGATCAAAATGGGAACGAATTCCAAGGACCGGGGATAGAAGAACCATCCGCCAAACGTAGAAGATAGGAGCCATCAAATATCAAATACCAGCGTATATAAATGCTATTTACTCCTGTTACCATGTACCATAATCACGATATAGTAATACTACTCTATAACCACTTTTACTGTGAGAAGAGCTGTTTGAGGGTAACATTTCCACTGTGAAAAAAAAATAATATTATAAACAAATTGATAATAAAGTGGTGAAATATTATTCTAGGTGAACACTACGACCACATTGGTGATAGTGAGAGTTTATATATCCTAACAAGAACTTATTGAAACCTAGAACAACGCAATGTTTGAAGTCATATTGACGCCATTGACAAAATTCGTCGAGTATGTTAACAGTATGAATACTGCATACGATGCGTTGACTTTCGAAGACCAAAAGAGTATGACCGTTTGGCAAAGAATTCAATTCTACAATTGGACTTTCGAAATGTACTGTTTGTTGATTACCGTGGGTTTCTATATTGCATACAGATATGGTGTTCAACGTAATGTTGCCAAAGCTGATAAATTGTTTAATTCTTTGCACGTCTACATGAAAAATGATTTAAATTTTGCTCGTGTGGGTTTAACTAGTTTGAAAAGTGGGAGTCCCAAATTATATTTGGACCAACATTTACATACATGGTTCACCACCTTCGCCACCGGTCGCTCCTCTATTGATTGTATTAATGTTAAAGTTCATTTAAAACCACGTAACAATCCCGTGAGTTTATTTGTGAAATATTTCTTAAGTTATTTATTCCCACTTTTCCAATATGATGACTTAGAAGAATATGTGGAAGTCGAAGTGAAACCAAATGGTGTATATGTAAACAGTGAAAATGCTAATATCAACTCTAATTCTTCTGAAATTTTAAACAACTTCAAATTTGTCACTTCTATTGTGAATAAGACAATTATGGATAAAGTTCGTATGGATAGATATTTCTTCTCTTTAACACACGTTACTGAAAATGATAAGATCCCCAAGGAATATGTGTTTATGTCTGAAGTGAATCAAATTAACGATTTCATTTATACATATACAAAGGGTTCCTTTAACGATGAAGTGTTAAGAAGATCTTCTAATTTATTACAATTTATCAGTTTCACTGATTTACCCAATTTGAGACCACAAGATGGGAAAGAATGGGCTGCATCTTTAGAACCACGTTGTATTATTCGTACAAAGGTCCCCACCACTGCCAAGGATCTAGATTTACTAAACAAATTGATTGGATATGTGGTTGAAGTCTATGACAATTTCACTCGTGATCTAGTGTCGAAATCTAATAATGCTTATATCACACCAGATATCTTAAAGAAGATTAACAATTTACGTCAACAAGAATCAGCCCGTATTGAAAAGATGGCAAAACAAGTTGCTATAGAAGCTGCCTTGGAGGAAAAGAAGGAACAAATGAAGGAAAAGAGACGCGAATTGAAAAAGACTGGTGAATTACAAAGTAAAGAACAAAGGATGAGAGAAAAGAGAGAAAGACGTCAAAGAAACAAACAAAAGCCAAGAATGACCCAATGATTTGTTGTATTTCTTCTTTGCTTTTGTTTCTCCTAAATTTTATCATTAACGTATTATAATAGTATATCTGTATATCTATGTGTATATTTTTATATCTAGACGAATATATATATATGTGATTTATCATACTATACTATCATTTCCAGAGGTCTTTATTGAAGATTTCTTAAATTTGGTGGGAAAAAAAAATATCATGAAAAAAAAACAAAAAACTAAGAGGTTTCAATATAAACATTGAACCAGAAACGTGCTAAGAAGAAATCTTACTAAGGCCATACATCCATATCACCGCATGCATAGATCCACAAAACAATGTCCAAACCAGTATTGACCCCAAATATACCAAACTCAAAGACTAGTGCACCCGCCACTGCTAACAACAGCAATGTGGCTGCTGCTAAACCTAACCAGACTCGTCAACAAATAAATCCAGTAACCTCATTACAACCCACCGACACATATATCCCCAGTTTCTTATCTAATTTAGTTCCTGAACTGAAATCATACGAACAGTTAGTAGATGCTGAAAAAAAATTAGATATATATTTAGCTAGAAAACAACTTGATATTCAACAAACAATTACTCAATGGAATAACTCTAGGAATGGTAGTGGGGTATTTTCTCATTATGATAAAGATGATATCAAATATTTACGTATATTTATCTCTAACACTGCAGAGAATCAAGCATGGCAACTGGAACAACAACATGAATTAGAGAAGAAAAAACAAGAAGAAGAAAAGGAAGCAAACAAAGATGGAGAAAAATTGACTGAAGAGGATTCAAACGATACTAATGCTGCCGAGTCTATATATAATAAACCACCTATTCCTGATCCATCTTGGATTATGAGAATTGAAGGCAGATTGATTGATGATTTACCAGCTGAAGATCCTAATAGACCGAAATTCAGTTCATTCATAAGAGATATTGCAGTAGATTTCAGAGAGAATGGTAAGAAAAAGGAGAAACCCACCACCAAGGAAGTAAACACCGATAAAGATGATCCAATGACCGGGGAAATTAGTAGTGCTCTTGATTTAACTTTACCAAATAATGGACTAGGTGGAGATGAAGATGAAGATGATGAGGATGATGACGACAACAATGAGAAGATTGTAGATGTTGTTGAATGGCATGCAGATGATGCTAATCCGGTTGAATTTGATGGGCTAGATATTAAAAGAAATGGATCTGAGAATTTACTATGTAGAATTACGATTCAACCAAGAGGTTTCACCGGTAATAACTTGGAATATTCACCGGAATTGGCTTCAGTGATTGGCAAAGCTCGTGGATCCTTACATGATGCTGTTTACTCCCTGTACAAATATTTATTAATAAACAATTTATTGATTAATGATACCACTCAAAATAAGAATAGTAATATTGCTCAAAACAATACTCAAAGTAAAAACGGACAGACTACAATAGTACAAATTGATAGTTTTTTGTCTATATTATTATCCCAAGTCAAAGAAAAGGATAATGAGGGTGATATTGATATGGAAACAGCATCAACAAAGGATGCCAAGGAGAGTAATGCAGATGATGATAATGATTATAAGGAGAATAATAATGAAGTGAAAAGAACAATGACCTTATCGGAGTTCTTACCCTTAGTAAACTCCCATATTCAGCCAATTAAACCGATTGTCGTAGATTATACGGTGAGAGTGGACAAAGCATCTACATATGGTGAATTAGTCTTCGATATAGCAGTGCCCGCTTTGAATGTTTTACAAAATAAAGACAGGATTAATGAACTGGGTCATGATGGATTAGCATTGATCTCTGAATTAGATAATTTTACTAAGAGCCATAAGAATCAATTGGATGCCTACGAGAGAGAAATAAATTTATTGCACTTACAATTAAATACTACTGCAAATAAATATCAATTTTTCGACAAGTTAGGTCAAGATCCTGTTCCCGCTTTAGAGGACTACATTGCGTCTCAAGCCAATGCTTTGAAAATCCTATCGGGTGATGAAGGTTTCAATGAGGATACTGTGAGAAGAGCACAATTTTACAAGGACAACGAGGACATGTTATTTGAAAATATTGGTGTAATGTTGGCCAATGGTAGGATATGAAGTATATAACATCTCATAGTAAGATTCCATATAGTATATATTAGTTCCTCCTCCCCCTTTAACCCACGCAAAAATCTCAGTGTATTATCTTTTACATTAAATTATTCACCAAGAGGTATACTTCTGATATGTCCCAATTAGGTAATTTGATGAATTTGTGTCACTTGCAGCATTTTTTTTGGTCAATGACTCTTCATTTCCCTTTTGGGTAATCGCCGCCACGAGAAAACTGTGACAAAATTTTTTTTTTCTCAATGCAAAATCTGAACAACGACTCATTCAGATTTGACAAGATAAAAGATATAAACGTTGTGAATTTTACCTGGAAAAAACCTATACATTAGTTCGAGAACTGGGTTTGATTAAGTGTCCTGGGTTTATTGTATAACAGTATACGTTTAGTAGGAAGAAGAATCAGAATAAATAAGAAAAAAAAAATGGCTGCCACTGCTTCTCAAGCTTACAGATCTACTAGATCTGCCGACAAAGAAACTAAATCCTTCGAAGCTGCTGTTATCCAAGGTTTAGCTACTGACGGTGGTCTTTTCATCCCACCAACCATCCCACAAGTTTCCCAAGAAACCCTTTTCAACGAATGGTCCAAGTTATCCTTCCAAGATTTAGCCTATGAAATCATGAAATTATATGTCTCTGATGATGAAATTCCTGCTAAAGATTTGAAAGATTTAATCAACAGATCTTATTCTACCTTCCGTGCTAAGGATATCACCCCATTAGTGAAAAATGTCACTGGTGACAACGAAAATTTGCATATCTTAGAATTATTCCATGGTCCAACTTATGCTTTTAAAGATGTTGCTTTACAATTTGTTGGTAACCTTTTCGAATACTTCTTACAAAGAAATAACAAGGACTTACCCGAAGACCAAAAGAAAAAGATTACCGTTGTTGGTGCCACCTCCGGTGACACTGGTTCTGCTGCCATTTATGGATTAAGAGGTAAGAAGGATGTCTCCGTCTTCATCTTATACCCAACTGGTAGAATCTCTCCAATTCAAGAAGAACAAATGACTACTGTTCCAGACAAGAACGTTCAAACTTTATCTGTCAAGGGTACTTTTGACAACTGTCAAGATATTGTCAAAGCTATCTTCGGTGATAAAGAATTTAACTCTAGACATAATGTTGGTGCTGTCAATTCTATCAACTGGGCCAGAATATTAGCTCAAATCACTTATTACTTCTACTCTTTCTTCCAAGCCACTAATGGTACCCCAGGTAAAGTTAAATTCGTTGTTCCATCTGGTAATTTCGGTGATATTCTTGCTGGTTATTTTGCCAAGAAAATGGGTCTTCCAATTGAAAAGTTAGTCATTGCCACTAACGAAAATGATATCTTAGATAGATTCTTAAAGAGTGGTACTTATGAAAGATCTGATAAAGTTGCTGTCACTTTATCTCCAGCCATGGATATCTTAATCTCTTCTAATTTCGAAAGATTATTATGGTACCTAGCCAGAGAAAATTTGGCTAACGGTGACGATTTAAAGGCTGGTGAAATTGTCAACAATTGGTTCCAACAATTAAAGACTGAAGGTAAGTTCCAAGTCGATCAAGCTTTAATCACTGCTGCCTTAAAGGATTTTGGTTCTGAACGTGTCTCCAATGAGGAAACCACTGCTACTATTAAGAAGATGTACGAAATCTCCCAAAATCCAGAGCATTACATCTTAGATCCACATACTGCTGTTGGTGTCTGTGCCTCTGAAAGATTAATCGCTCAAGATAACGACAAATCCATAAATTATGTTTCTTTATCTACTGCCCACCCAGCTAAATTCGCTGATGCTGTCAATAGCGCTTTATCGGAGTTCTCCGACTATTCCTTTGAAAGAGACGTTTTACCAGCAGAATTAAAGAAATTATCTACTTTACCAAAGAAATTAAAATTCATTGA
Organism: Monosporozyma aquatica; assembly: GCA_030571515.1. Classification (NCBI taxonomy): domain Eukaryota; kingdom Fungi; phylum Ascomycota; class Saccharomycetes; order Saccharomycetales; family Saccharomycetaceae; genus Monosporozyma; species Monosporozyma aquatica. The sequence goes on from JAJLXW010000463.1 coordinate 62,961, forward strand.
AAAGGCAGACGTCGAATTAGTCAAAGCTGCTATTGATGAAGAATTGGCTAAGATGGATTTATAAGTGGTGTAATGGAATAAAGCCTTTTTCTACTTAAAAGATATGTATACCTATATAGAAACAAATACATGTAGCTCGATTATAAATAATCGATATACATGCTTTAATGATAAAAAATTATAATACTAATAACATCAGGAAATGTTTGTTAAATTAACTACAGGGTACAGTAGCTTATTTCTCTCATCTGACCTCTCTTGTAGGAAATGTGTTAGTAAGACAGTATTTTTATTCTGAGGGGCCTACAACTTTTCATCCTAAGGAAAATAAGATTTCAAAATCAAACTCTTTGCCTTAAGAAGCGCTGGGGGGGGGGGCAATACTACATTATTCCTCTGTCTTGTTCTTTGGCATTAATTTGATTTCACCTCCCTTATCAATATTAACTTCAAATCCGGCCTTATCTAGATCCTCATTCTTAACTGCACCTTTAGCTTCTAGTTCCGCCACTATCTTTTGATTTTCAGCATTATTTTCCAGTAAGAACCTAATACATATGATACTTCTTTCCTTAATGAATGGGTCATTATCATCAATAACACAATTAGATAAAACTGATTCTAAGCCATGTAAATTCCTAACTTTGTCTTGATTAATTTTATTCTTATGTGACAAATTTGCCAAAAGTTCAATAACAAAAGATTTGATTTCCGGGAAATTAGTTGATTTAATGACGTTATGGGTATAATCAACTCTATCTTGTAACTTTGATCTTTCTTCAATTTTCGCTCCGAGAGCATTTGTAGTCTTCACCTTAGTAACCTGGCCTGACATATCTTTAGTGAAATTGATGCGAATCAGTTTTGTTTGTAATAAGTTAAGTAAACTCACTAACCTCTCGACTGCACCATACGAATTCAAAAATTCAAGAGCGTGGTTAAATTTAGATAATGAAACTAGTATATCCAGTATACTGTACAATTGTTCGTGAATCAGCTTTGCAGCAATTTCGTTTTCATCTTCTTTATCAAAATAAGCCTTAATGTCTATAACATTCTTTTCAAAAATACTATAGCACCACGTCATGATGGTAGTTAGCTGGAATGTATCCCATTTATCGCTACTCGTAAGAACCAATTGCATGACGTGCAAGATATCAATTGTCATATTCGCATCAGAGTCTTTTAAATTTTCAATATAACCACAAAATGATTCATTGATGGCTAATTTGCTAAATAACCTAATTAAAGCCGAATCCATAGGACTTAAACTATCACTCCCCTCTTCATTATTCGACGTGTCGTCTCCGGTTGACTTGTTTTTCAAATACTTAGATAAGTTGGAATAATTATTCACCATCTCTACTACGAAGAAGTCATATAAAATCTTTGTACATGCTTCCTGCCTGAAAAAATAATATAGAAAATCGTCATTTCCAGTTAAATTGACGAAATATAGTAGATATGGGTATAATAAATCCTGCCTCTTTTCAGGATGTTGCAGAGGATATTGAATAAAAATCATTAAAGAATCTAATGCAGATTTGTCAAACACAACAGAATTCTTTGTAATATTGTGGAGGAAACTAGTGATAGCAATGAAAGTGGAAGTCTCCATATCATCATACTTATATTTAAAAGTAGCAATTTTGGCAAACAGATCTACGACTACGTTCTGTAACAACAATTCTTGTGGAATATCTTGGTTACTGGCTGATAAGTTCCTCATTAGGATAACCAGCCCCCTGATGGTTCTCAAATACCAGTAAAGGTGCTCTTCGTCACCCATTTTTATAATTCTTTCTACAATACAACCACCCAAACTTGTCTTCAGTTGTTTCCAAATAGAAAATGAGTTAGCTAAAGTGTTTCTGTATTCTTCATCCTCAGCAGTCCTGATCACGATTGGGTTTAAATCTTGTAAGATACCTTGATACAATTTCTCATTGTATGGACAGGATGCAAGAATCTTCTCCACTTTATCAATGACTTTATCTTCGTTGCTCAACATAGTTCGCGATTGTGATTTGTTTCAACCTGCAACTTGATATGCAATATTCTCTTAGAACCAGAACACAGCTTTTCCACAGGATCAATGTGGTGTGACAAAAACCGATGAGCTCGTCATCGTTATACTCAATTACTAATTTACTTTTTTAAAGCACCGAAAATTTTAACCGTGAAAAAACCCTTAATATCCAAGCAGGAAGGGTATATAATTTCAAAATGTGTCACAAAATAAATGCTAATATATATATTATTTTTAGTCTTTAATTATACAATGATGTATCTATGATGATTTTTATATTTAAACTTACTTAAGTAAGTCTGTTAGCTCTATAAAAGTTCTTCATCTGAAGAATCCTCATCCTCAGCTTTGTTAACTGGCAATTTGTTGCCTTTCTCTGTAAATCCTACCCAACCTTCTTCATCCTCATCTGACTTCATGGCTTCTTCTTCTTCTTCTTCTTCTTCTTCTGAGTCCATGAATGCGTCTTGTTGTGCCGTTTCATCTTCTTCACCAACTACGACACCATCTGTAGCAGATAAGAAACGGTATGCATATTTGTTATCCGCACTGGCTGTTGCAACGTCTTTAGCTATTCTACCTATGAATCTTTGTACAGATCTCATTGCAGAGGCAAATAAATGTTTGTTATTTTGAATATAGGCACCATGCGAAGAGAGAAGTTGTTTGATCCATATTAGGTTGAATTCAATATGTTGAGATTCCATGGCAAAATCACCAATGAACTTAAATATCCTTGTCAAATAAATAACAGGAATATTTGCTGAGACTAATGGAATTTCAGAAATCGGTATTTCTTCGTATATTTTGTTAATTAGGTAAGTTTCATTCAATCTGAATGACATCACCAACGCATTTAAATATTCTTTATCATTTAGACATTCTAACGTACTTTGTGGAGTCACATCGACATCTAAATCAAATGGATCAAACAGTATAACTTGGTCAGCAGAATATATCAGTAAACCTTCAGTGGAGGCTGCAGCAAATGCAGAAGCTGTTGGTGAGAATTGCACGGATGTTACTCTAATTTCTGGACGAACTCTTCTGGTAGACAAATCAGCACCTCTTCTTGAACCTGGTAGGGTGTTATCTATACGGTCTTCTAGATCTGAATTGTCACCATCCTCATCGATTAAATCTAGAGAACCAGCTTCTGTCATCCGACTACTATTTAAAAACTCTAAGGTACCATTTATAGTCATATTCTTGGAGACCGCAAAACGTCTTAATAACACTTCGTTTGGAACATCATATAAACAAATAGAATTATTATTACCACCAGCAACAATAGCTAGTCCATCAAAACTGTAATTAATTGTGGTGAAAAACTTAGATCTTTCCGAATTCTTAGCAGTGAATCGATCTTCTAAATTTCTTCCGGAAATGATATCTCTTCTGCAATCAATATTGCCAACTTGTTCACCGCTTTCAATGTCAAACATTGTTATTTGGCCCTTAAGAGTAGATACAGCTACTTGTTTACCATCCGGTCTGATAGTTAACGATAAAACATCAGATGAGACCTCAATTGGTTCTACTTGTTGAGATCTACCAAAGATTGACCATATTCTAATGGTTTTATCCCATGAGGCAGATGCTAAGACACTATTTTCTTGACTAAAAGCCAAACACGAAACTGGACCTTCATGACCAGATAAAGCATCTAACAATTGACCTGTTTGTACGGACCAGACATGAATATCAAAACTATCTACCGAACCAGCACAGACGACTTCACCAGATGGATCCACCGCCAATGAATTAAATTGAATTCTATCGGTACCTGTAAAGACTCTAAAATTACGATATCTTATTAAATCCCAAGCTCTTACCGTACCATCTAATGATGCGGAAAAAAGGACTTGACCTCTCTTAGCAAATTGGACTTGTGTAACAGAGGACGTATGTTCATCAAAAGTTGCTAAACAGAACCCAGAAACAACATCCCAAACTTTAATCTTACCATCTTCAGATGCAGTAACTACACGGGATCCATCTGGAGAATATGTCAAACAATTTGTAGCATCAAAATGTCCCTGTTGTTTTAAGATATATGACTCTGATTGCCATTCATAGACTAATAATTGACCTAATTTGCTGGAACCAAATGCTAACCATTCACCGGTGTTATTGATGGATACAGTATTCACTGGATTTTGACCCATAGACAATTGTTGTATTAACGTGAAATGAGGTAATTCATAAAGACGGAATTCACCATTACTGAACCCAACGACTAACATATTAGATTGAGGATGGAAGGTGACACATTTAACTTTAGCTTGATTTGCATAAAAGAATTGTTTTTGAGAAATTCTCCAATGATATTTAGAAATATCAACCTCTTCATCATTTTCTTCAGCCATTTCGATATCTTCTTGTCTTGGTGTAAATTCCCATATAAAAAGAGCCCCATCTTTACTCACAGTATATATCTTTTCTTGATCAGCGCTGAAGAAAGCACCCATCACATAATCTCTATGGCCAGCAAAAGTGGTAGATGCTAAATCTTTCTCTTCGGAGTCAATTGACCAAATCCTCGAGGTCAAATCTTTAGATGAAGTTAGTATAAATCTAGAATCTGGAGACCAGGTGATTCCAGTGATATCTTGGAAGTGCCCAGCATGAATTCTATGACGAACAAATGGAGCAAATTGTCTATCTTGAGACACTTCAGGGGTCTTCCAAATTTGCAGAAATCTGCCTGCCGCTAGGGCAAATAATTTCCCATCGGGACTGAATTTCACTTGATAACATTTATCTCTAAAATTGAAATGATGAAGGACATTCTTGGATTTGAAATTAGTTAAAATGGCTCTGCCATCGTCATCTACAGATAGTAATAATGTGCCTTGTTTGTTTAAATCAAAACATGCAATATTTTTCCTATGCTCATACTCAAAAGTAAATGATTTATTGTTGATTAAATCGAAGACAGAGATTCTATTCCCTACAGGTGACAACAATTGTTTCCCATCATCGGAGAAGGTGATATTCCCTTGTCTATAAACAGTACCCAATAGGTTCGAGAACTTAAAATCGGATTTCATCTTCCACTGGTATTCTGCCTACTCTAGTATTCTGTTCTTGACTGACTTCCAACTGGAGATTATCAACGCAATGAACTGTCTATGTCTAACTTACTTCGATCCCATCATAATGTGCATACATAGTGAATAATTCTTGAAGGTCATCGCAGATTTCTTAATATCAAAAATTTTTCAGTCGCTTTCCACGACGTACTGAAAGTACAGAATCTATATCTATTAAGTGTGTGAAGTATATCGATGATCACAGAGCTTGTGGTTCATAAAGCCATACCACGGTGTCGCAAGTCTGGATGAACAGTTCTCCATGATT
>JAJLXW010000464.1:11576-24332 GCA_030571515.1 Monosporozyma aquatica
CAACCAAATATGCTAATTTATAACGTTGATATTTTATATTATCCATCTTCCTGAGTTGCGAAAGACCAAGTTAATCCTTTGAAAGAAGGTGTCAAATGGAGGCGATGACTCTTTCTTCAAGCTCTCATCTTTGAATTTCATCTCAAAAATAATTTTTCATCTCAAAAAAAAAAAACAACTAAAAAAAAAACAGCTAAAAAAAAACAGCTAATGGGTGTCACAAAAGTGAGTCAAAGCCAAAAAGAGAAGTAATTTATAGTCTTTTTGGCAAAATAGTCAACTTGTTTCATAGCTGTTGTTTGGTTGTGTATCTTCATGGTTACATTTCTACACCGTGATATTTCTACATGAAAAAATCTACATAAATTCTTGGCAGAGTTTGAAGCTCAATTTCTTGCTTATGGCCTTTCTCAAGTCTTCTAAATTAACGGGGAGGATATCCGTTAATTCCTTGGGTGATTCTTCGAACAAACCTTTATATATATTCTTGGCGATGGAATCTTGAGAGTCCCATTTTGCTTTTATTTGTTTCATTATGATCAGAACATATTCATCTTTCATTGATTTCTTGTCATCTAGTAAGAATATGGGATAAAGAAACTTAGCCATTAGTACCACTAGATAATAACTTGGTATGTATTGGAAATCAAGTAAGGTCATCAATAGATCCAAAGCAAGTGTCCAATCTTGGTTATCTCTGGCCACAAAAAACTTGTAAAGAACTGCATATGGTGCTAGGGATTGTCTCATGGCATCGGTGACTACATTCTGTAAAATTTCTTCAGATATTATTAATCCATCATCACCACCTGCAAAACCTTCATTTACAATAGCATTTAACATGACATCATCTAAGGGTTCACCCCTCATAACGGCTGCCTCAAACAAAGTCCATGAATATTCCTTCACAAAATTAAACTTCCCAGCTTTACTGTAATTAGTCATTGCTTCAATGGTTCTGCCTTCATTAATCATGGAACTACCTAACATAGTGTATAAGGACCTTGCCACTTGTGGTAATCTCCATTTTGCACAGATACTCAACATCCATTCAATATCATCATTTGTCTTGTATGGGTAATGTAGTAACAATTCTGCTATCGTAAATCTTTTACAACTAGACTTCACATTTGGAATCAAAGCTATTAAACCAATAGCAATGGCCCAAAAATCTTTATTATCTGAAGCACATAGTTCAAATGCAAAATTCATTAACATATAGGAGGCCATCCCATTACTTGGATCGAAAATATCTTCTTGTAAACTCTTATCAGATATTAAATATAAGTTTTCATCGCCTTCTTTATTTGTATTATTATCGTAATAATTCTCCAGCAGACCCTTAGCCTCAACAATGGCAGCAGTAAATGATGCTGTGCATGTATCTAGTGACTCTAACACTGGTAATATGTGATAAACATCACCGTTAACAATTTGAACACAACTTTGTTCCCATGAAGTCGTTATATCCAATGGGTTGACCTTCAAAGATAATTGTAAAAACTCTGAAGCAAGTTCTAAAGATGGAATATAGAATAAGAACATACCACAAAATGATTCATACCATGTCCTTGATGCAGCAGTAATCTTGTTTTGATGGCCAGCAATAAGTAAAAGAGTATCTTCAATGGAATCACGTAATTCTCCTGAAACATTTGTTTCACTATCATTATATGTTTGAGCCAATTCCAATGCCAGAGATTTCCAATCTCTAAATGTTTGAGCAGAATCCCTTGGATATTGTTCAATTAATTGAACTAGATCCTTCATTGCATTAGAGGAGACCTCACATGTGGTTTCTAAGTATGCTATAATCCCGGACCTTTCTATACACCCCAATGCTTGTTCAAATAAACCTCTTAATAATAATTGATTCAATAAACTCCAAAATAAAGTGATCTCGAAGATTTTTTTATCCGTATTTTGAGTCATATTAAAGATTTGCTCAATGTATGCTGCATTAGGCTCACCATCGGATCTGTTTACCCAATTCAATAAACCATTAATAAATTTGCCTCGTATATTATCTGTGTCTGAGGTTCCTAAAGTGAAGTGGATTAATTTTAAACAGTTTAATATCGTTAACGTGTCCTCTAAATCCAAATATTTGCTTGTCATTTTGGGATCATTTTTAATTAAATCAATAAATGTCTCCAATTCAGTAATTAAAGTCTCCATAGCTAAATTTACTGCAACATTGTGCTCTTTTTCAAAACTAGTATTTATTATACCAATAGTCGGTATTGAGTAAACTCTATCATCACCTAGACTATTGTATATGTCAAATAACCTTCCCACGTAATCAGAATATTGTTTAGAAGTATCTACTTTGGGAAGACTTACTGGATAAAGTTTCACATTATCTTTAGAAGTTATGAAAGCAGTGTTCATCGATGATACTGGTCCCATCTTGAAATGTAATTTAGCATGCTCTCCGTTGGCCAGGGGCAAATGTTTGCCCGAGGTGAGTTTCATCATCACCTCCCCTGTAGTGGGATCTTTGAAAAAGGAATCCTCATAGGACACCTCATCATCGGTCCCTTTATCAGTTTCAGGACTTCCAGAACCACTTTCTTGGTTTAAGATGTTCTCATCATCCATAATTTCATCCTCAACAGCCATTGGTTCTGAAAGAGAAACAAAATCCATGGCATCTACATCCATCAACATTTCACTGAGTTGTTTTCCACTCGACATTATTATTTTAACTTTCCTACCCGCAAAAAGCTGTAAAGTCCAGCCAAATAGTATTATATGCACCAGATAGTCTCAACAGTAAGCAATTGACCTTGTAGCAGAGACGTTTATGGGTCTTACACCTTAATATCAATGGTTGTTTACAAGGTTTTTACCACTACACTTTGGTTAAATTTCATTAAAATTTTTCAGGAAAAAAAAATAAAAGTGATGGTGAAAAATTGAGATCGTTGGAAAAAAAATTTGCGATGAGCTTTTGGAATGTAATACTGAAGTTAGTTTTGTTGGTGATAATGGCCAGGATTAGAGCAGTACTACCAAGAAATTAGGCAAACAACGTCACGAATAAGCTGATTCATATTGTAAAGTATATCTAGTTTTTTTTGTGAACTCTCTGTCAATCACATTTAGCATAGAGTGAGGTTAAAAAAGGAGGAAATGGATTCTGTTACCACTGCTGAAGGACTGACGAAGTTGCTTCGTGCAAAGAATACCACCACTGCCCAAATATACGATATAGTATCTCAATTTGATTATTTGAAAATATATTTCCCACATAAAGAGGTGTTCGTTGTAGAATTGATCCAGGATAGATGGAATGATCAGAAAAGAGATGATTTTAAATCAGATTATAAGATCTGGGAATTGTTTAATTCCATGTGGGAGAGGATCAATGATGAAACTTTGTTAAAGAAGTTATTCAAAAATTTGAAATTTGTACCGTTATTACTTAAATCTTTACAGTTAAACCAGGATATTGAGACTTGTAGTCTATTTTTGAAAACCTTACTGAAAACCATTTCATTAGTCAATTCTATCTCTACTGTAGAAGTATCTTTTGAGAATTCTTGTAAGATATTGGCTCAAGTATTAAATTTGATGAATAAAATTAAACAAGAGAATACTTTATTAAGCAACGAAAGGAATCAATTGATTACTGAAGTCATAACTCTTTTAGATTTGAATAGTTTAACTGAAGTTAACTACAAACTCTCCAACATATATTCCAATGATTTACTATTGGCTACCCTAGGATATATTAGTGAATATGCATCTGACGTTGATGAAATGTCCATAATAATTTTAAAAGATCTACTTGGACACTTCATCTTTTCTAATAATGTTGACCCATTAAAATTATTAGAAAGATTTTTCAAGAATAATTCACAAAGTTTAGATATTGATCCTGCTATCTTATTATTTCAAATAGCCATATCTTTCCTTTCTAGGAGCAATTTTAAACAATTAGAACAAATATTTACCTTTGTTGTCGAAGCTCAACCAAAAGTTACTCCCATTCTACTAAACGAATTAGCTGCCTCTAAAAAGACCTTATCTCAAGAATTTTTGGAAGCCCTATTTAATAATGCATTAAAGGAGGCAACAACTCAGGTTGAAAAATACCATGATCCAACTTTTTGGTCGCTGCTATCTCATATTTTAGACCTAGACATTGAAATTGGTATCAAATATTCTGAGACGTTGATGACACTAATAAGGACACATAAAGGTGATGAGAAAACTGCCACGCTAAAAATATGGTCGAATTTGATTGCGTGCCACATTAACGCAAGAGAATACGTTAAATTTATTTCTAAATGGCAATTATACTGTAAGAATCTTTTAGACACTACAGTTGATGAAAATGTTTGCTTTTTATATGATACTGATTTTACAAAATTAATTAGTGACAATATGGTTTCACTATCTATCACTCAATTACAAGATATGCTTACTGAAATGGTTGATTTAATTACTGGTGAAAATATTATTCACTCTGATCTTAATAAATTAACCTTGAAGATTTGTTTAATGGGGCTTCCAAAATTAGCATATAATGTCCTTACGGAAATCAAACCAATATTAGCAAGAATTTTTGAAATTGATACCTCTACAGATCTTTGGGAAATTAAGTATTTGATTATGGAGGCGTATGGTGATATTGTACCAGAAGAACAACTCAAAGATTTGTCTAAAGAGAATTTTTCCCAGTTATCCAATCATACAGGCTTATCAGCCAATCTGTTTTATTATTTCTTTAAATTAAGAGAATACCAGGAGTTCGATTTCACACCAATTGAGGATAAACTGATCGAACTTATCAACACTTGCAATGAGAAAGAGATATCCCCAATCATGCTGAAAATATTCACAAGCTGGTCCTCCATTATTAACAGTCTTTTCACAAAAAATAGTATTAAATTTCTTATAAATATCTTACTAAGACCTGAACATATTGATATCCTTAAGTCTCTATTTATAAACGGTGATTTTTTTGAGGAAGAAAATATTACATTCCATTTGGTTGATGAACTGGCTAATTTATACACCACACAGAAAGCTATTTCCTATTTAACTGAAATTCCAATTCAATGTATAAATAAAAATGCTAGAATTTCATTAATAAACAGTATAGGCTCCAACATCGAACTTTCGACATCTGATATTTCCTTATTATGCAAACTTTTAAGCAATCCAACATACAAGTCTGGCCTAGAAAGTGAATTTGATAGATTAAAAGACTTTGTAGCAAACCAAAAAAGTGGTGTAGTAGTATTCACAAAAATTTGGAGTAATTATATTTCCCAAATAAAAGAGGTTTCTAGCCAAAGATATGTCAACACTGCCATTAATGACATTCTTTCTAATTTATTCAGTGCTGATGTTGCTGGTGTATATTACAAGATGGCACTAGAGATCATCAAGATCACTCCTGATGATGTCATTACTGAATTAAAGGAGAGATTTACTAAGTTATGTCTAGAGAACTTGGCTACATATAATAAGAATAATGAGGATCAACTAATATGGCTGTTGGATGCAACTTGCCACATGTCAAAAGTTATTGAACTAGATGAGACCCAAGTTGCAAGTATTCATAAGGCTATTTCTAAATTCAAAGTCCAAGAGGAGTTGATCTCTAACGTTCATCTACTTGAGTCGTTGTTCATACTTTATTGTGCGCTATTCAATGATAGTTTGCTATATTTATATCCGCAATATTTGGCACTTAGGAAGTTAGGTGTTACGAAGCACTCTCTATTTCCTGCTGTTTCTGATGTGATTTCAAGAGTAATAAAGACTAACATTGTCGATTTTAATAATGGGTTTATTATGACAATAAACTCATTCGCTGAAGACCCTACATGTAGTTACACTGATTCAATTTTAGAGCTCTATGAACTCCAACTTACTCATATAGAAAAGGAAAACAGCGTAGGTGCTCATCTATTTGTCAAATCGCTTTCATCCTTGCTAACTAATATCCATAAATTCAGCATGTGTCGTGGTTCAATTATCTCTATAATACAGAACATACAAATGCTAGAGATTTCAAAACCTGCTCTTTTTACTCAATTTGCCATCGAAACTCTTTTCGCGTTATGTCTCAAGATCAATCTACTTTTTATTAAAGATGGTAGCAGTAATAATGACGAAGTTTTTTTGCATACAACTAAAATGATTGCGAATATCCTTCTAGTCCATAGAGTGAAATTATCTAACCGTAATCATTTAGTGATTTCCTTGTTATCTTACCTATTAGTATTTGTCTCCAAAAGTAAAGAATACCAATTATCCATTGAATCAACCAGATCCTTAGCCAGGTTAATAACCAATTTCTGTGAACCAAGCAATGTTTCAAACAACCAGTCCAACAACAAGCATAAGTTAAGTTCCAAGGTTGGACTAATTAAACATTCTTTAAGAAAATATATCCCAATGCTCCTGGTGAAATACGTTCATTTGTCCATAAACCATCCTTTTGAAGCGCAAGACAGGAAAGAATTAGTTCCAGCAGTCCACAGTATTTTCACTCTCCTATCACAAAATGAATTAAGTCTAGTCAATTCCATTTTAGATAACTCGGGTAAGCAATATTTCAAATCACTTTACATTGAATATAAGAGAAGTGGTAAATGGCGTGAGGATTAACTTACATAGAGGGCAAAAAAATATAGAATATTGTATAAGTAGAATGCATCTGTTATAAGAAAAATAGAAAATACCTTTCATTATTCCTGTAAAGGATAAGTAAACCTTTGCTGTAAACATATTACTGACTGCACGTAACGGGTTAAAGCCCATATATAGTGATCTTTTGAATATATATTAAAGTAGATTACCCACATATATCAGAGTGAAGACAAATGTAGTTGATGGGTGGTTTCGGGAAATTAGTTTCTATGTAGATGATTGAACTAGATTTAGACGATGTCTTATACCGATATGCTCACGACGATGAATCCATAAGGGCGCAGATTTTTGACTTAGGGTATCAGTCTCCTCTGAATTACTATAGGAAGTAGATTCAACCGGTACAACGTCATCCGAAATCGACAGAATATATGCGGAACCGCGCTCACCCAGCAAGAAAAATAAAGGTATGATCCCCTTCCTAGAATCATATAGTATTGATTCATAATTTTGGAGGACAGGTGATATATTTATAATTCTTTCGGTAGGCTTAAATTTTATTACTGGCCTTATGAACAGGGCTCTGTTTGAAAGCATGTGGGAAACATCATCATAGAGATATACAAAATTCTCAGAATTTAATAATGCGCAGTAAGTCTTTTGATAATCTTTCCTTTCATTAAAATCTGGGCCTAATAGCATATCGATATCGAATCTTGGAATGGATGTTGATAATCTATAAGTTTCATCTGTATCTGGGGGTGTGTTATCCAATAAGGTCTGATATTTTGATTTTTCTAAAGGTTGCCATACCTTTATTGCTGTCTTAGTTATTAAAGCATCACCAAAAATCCCATTATGAGTCAGTTGTGCTTCTTGAATCAAATCAACGTACTTCTTATCATCCGCACGGTAATCTTGACACAGGATTAGTCCTTCTATGGGATCAATATGTTGTTCTTTACCGTTCTGGTAGAAGGCACTTATGTCCCACGTAGTAGCACCAGAAGCACAATTACTTTGACGTAAAAGTTTAACACCTTTAACAGTATGTGTCAAGGAAAGAATTACTGGGGCAAAATTAGTCGCGAGGGTCACTTCAATAGAACGTCCCCTCTTTTTAGTTATGGAAGATATCGATGTTACTGTATGCTTTGACTTACCCCTTTCATAAATTGTAATACCACGGTTAGCTTCTACCTTAACTATACACCAATGTGTACCTGATAATGAATTATCATATGTGATAATAAATGAATCTTTCCAATAGCGATTTTCCTTTGTATAAGCTGGTAATAAGGGTTCCATTAAAGTACATGATATTTCACCCTTTTCACAAATAGAGAGGGATCGAATAATTTCCATTTCTTGATTATCAAATCTAGATAGGACAAGGCCTTTTTTTTCATGCTTTAAATGATGCTCGTTATTTGGGTATTGAGATAGGACTAGACTTTGACCATTTTTAGTTTCTAATTGGAAAATTCTTAATGGGAAACCCAATTTAAATTTAAAACGATCTATTTTAAAAATTGGTGCCAATACTGCTTGATTAAATTTTAATATATACACTCTGGAATGGGTTCCTAATATGAATATACTATCCCCTTTACTAAACATGGACAGTGGAGTAATGTTTAAAGTTAATCTTGTCGGTTTAAAGGTATTCATATCTACCATAATGATTTCCTTACGATTATACAAAACAGAGTATTGTTTAAATAGGACTAATTTGAACATTTGACCACTCAGGGAAGAGATTTGAAACAATATTGTATCTAAATTTTCGTTATAAAAGTATGCCTTCCCATCTATAGATAATAATATGGGTAAAACTTTATGGGTAACACCAGAGTTACCATTTTCGTTTTCAATTTGTTTAGCATATATATACGCAGCATACAGATTTAAATGGCTGGAAGCCAATTTGTGATTAATGACAACTTTCATATCATTCTCATCCTTATTGTCTATTACTAAATTTGCTAAAACCACATAATCGTTATACAGAATGATGAAAGATGGATTTTCTTTCATTTTCTCCGGTTTTGCGTTTGTATCAATATTGATAATTTTTTCCCTATTAGCAAGGAATTCATCTACATTGGGGTCTATTATAGGTAGCTCTGTTGAAATATCTTCCAATTTTGTCGCTTTTTTCACACTTTCTTTAGTCTGTTCTTGTTGTGCGAATTCTTCAGGAGTGGGACAAGTTTTGACATATAATTTCTTATCATTGTTTGCAAAAAAAAAAGCTCCATCTTCGTGCACTGCTTTATGAGGTAAACTATTTATTATTTCACCCCAACGTCTACTATCTTCAAATGATTTGTTTAATTTAGGAACGTACCAATAATCTCTCCTGCCATTGACACAAAAGATTACTACCGGGATATCATCATCATTTTCATAGTATTCATCCGCTATAGGAAGGCAGAACATAGGAGAAATATTGGATATTTCAATAGCATTGTCATATGGTAATTTCCATAATAATTTAATTTTAAATTGATTTTGTGGGATTTGATATGAAATTTTCTCTAAGAATGGTCTATCTTTATGGAAGACACCAGCTAATAATACTTCATTCAACATAGTGTTATCCCCGGAACTGATGGAATGGGCATCAAAATATATTTTGTCATTTGCCTCTAATTTAGGACGTTTCGTAGAATGATCTTTGTTTTGTATTTTAAATTTACCAAAAATGTCTGTACAGATGACATCCTTCTCTGAAACATAACAATTCATAACGGTGGGTTCGCCAGTTCTTTCTTGAACAGTTCTCCTTGCAGTAACCACTACTCACTTACTCACTCACTACACTCATCACTCCAAACTCATCTGACCATTTATTTATTTCATTTTAGAGGTGAAAATTTCACTCGGAAAATTCCAATAATTTTTTTTCAGTTTTTGCGACACAAAATAAAAACAAAAAAAAGAAAAATATAAAAAAAAAGAATTTGTGTCACTTCAGAATTTGTGACACTACAGCGTCACAGAACACATCTCAGTTTTATAACTAGCAAGCATAAAACAGAGAGGGCCCCCCCCCCCCAATCTCATACCGTCTATATATATCACTAACACCACTGACTCTTCTTTACCGCCACTCTCTGGACCCACCGCCTTTTGGAGCTTCTGGACCAATCACATGCCAGCAAATCCCACGTGACCCGCTAAGTCCGGGCCTTTTTCCCTTATATATACAGAATATATATATTCAATAGTTCGACAAGTTATCATGAAGTCGAAACTTATAACGGTCGAATTGTGTACCAGGGGTATATATAAACCATTCACAAAAGATATATATATACATATACTTAAATACACGTATAGAATCCTAGACCGACCAATTATGCTGGCTGCAAAGACTCTTTTCAAAGGGGTACAAATAAGGACAACTTCACCAGTAATACAAAATTTAACCAGGAGAGTCTTATCCACATCAATACCTGTGAATAAATCAACATATAGAACTCCCGATTTTGGCGATGTCATAAAGGAAAATAGGAATGATGACAGATCAAGAGTCTACACATATTTCATGGTGGGGTCCCTCGGGCTATTATCTTCTGCTGGTGCCAAATCCACTGTAGAGACATTTATTTCATCAATGAGTGCCTCCGCTGATGTCTTAGCCATGGCAAAAGTGGAAGTAGATTTAGCTTCTATCCCAGAGGGGAAAAATGTCGTGGTGAAATGGCAGGGGAAACCAGTTTTCATTAGGCATAGAACTCCACATGAAATTCAAGAGGCGAATTCTGTAGAAATGTCCGCGTTAAAAGATCCACAAACTGATACTGATAGAGTACAAAAACCCGAATGGTTAATTATGTTAGGGATATGTACTCATTTAGGGTGTGTCCCCATTGGTGAATCTGGTGACTTCGGTGGGTGGTTTTGTCCCTGTCATGGATCTCATTATGATATTTCTGGTAGAATTAGAAAGGGTCCTGCTCCATCAAATTTAGAAATTCCAAAATATGAATTTAAAGATGATAAAGTGATCGTTGGGTAACCACATAAAAATAAAATATTCTTATTTACTAAAACTTACACTTACTTATTATTTATTCATTCATTTTTACTTTATATATATTTATTTATTCCATTCACATTCAATTTGAAATTTTTTGTATATAAGCGCTCAAGCACGTTAAATACAACCTTTACAGCGTTGGATCTTGTTCAATTAATTCAAATAAGTCATCAGGAACCGTTTCCCAATTGTCTTCTATCCATCCATTAATTAATTTATACAATTTCCTTCTTTTATCATTTTCATCCAATGTTAAAGTATCTAATGTCTTGACACTAGGTAATGAAATATTTAATTTCTCCATGATCACTTCTCTTACATAACGTGGTAAATTTCTGGGTCGATATTCAGGATTATATTTAATTATCCATATAATAGACCAATGAATTTCTCCATATTCTGGGATACATCGAGATCGACCAAAATTTGGAATATATCGATTCCTCCATTTACCACTTTCATCTTCGACTCTAATACCCATCGGTAAAAATTCTAATACCCACCAAAAAATTGATACCCATGTAGAAATTTTATCACATTGATTTTGCAAAAAATCTTGATCAATCCAATCTTGAAACTCTAATCTATTTATTGTCAAATCACTCATCTCATTTTTTTTCATCTGTTCACTACTACCACCACTACTATTAATCCATTCAGTTCTTTTAACATTTAAGAAATCATGTAAACAAGCAAACAAACTCTCTCGAGAACTGTGCTTTAAGGCAAATTTACTTATTGAACCAGGTTTAAATTTGACTCCATGTCTTATCGCTTCAGCTAACATCCATCTAAGCGATAAATTACTAATGCTACCACCGGTGTCTGAAAATATACCGCCACCAATATCTGAATGATCACCAGGAAACCATTTTTCAATTAAATCTGGTGAAATAGTGGAATGACTACTATTATTGTTGTTGGTGTTATAATTATTCTTATCACTATTATCCTCTAACATCCAATAATTTGTGTCGCCATTGTTACCTTCACTGGACAGAGGGTTAAAATAACTAATATGGAATGAACCTTCAATATATTTATTTGAACACGCCACATTCTTATTATTATTGGATGTAACGGACAGTAATTCATTACCGGATAAGAATCCATTGATTTGCTGGATTAAATCAGTTTCTTCTGAAAATGTGCTTAATTGAGACCCTTCAATATTGTCATCCCTGATAACACTTCTTTGACTAGAAGTGTTACTTGTATGTGACTGATTTAAAGTATATTCAATCAAGGGATTCCTACAATTAGGTTTAAAACTTTTCTTAACACTGTCACTTCGTGAAGACATATTTTTGTACTCTTTCACCATTGGTGTAAGTGTGGAAGTCGTCATCACCACATCCTTCACCAAGAGTTCCAATTCATAAGGTTTATATTTTAAAGAGAACAACATTGGTTCATATGGATTTGGTGTAAAACACACTTGTTTAAATTTCCCACGTCTTTCATCAATTGATACTGCATGTCTTACATGCTTAATAATATTTGATCTTTGCGTACAGGGAAACAATCTGTCCCGGAAAAGTCCCACAGAATTCACGGAATCAAATAAACCTTGGAAATGAATATTTATTTGATAGTCTCTACAAAATGTTCTCTTAAATTCTTGAATTAATGTTGTCACATAATTTGGTTTCACTGGTTGTTCAGCAAATTCCCAATTTTCATAAATTTTCCAAGCCATATGAACCATATCCTCCAAACCAAGATTTAATAACCCAACACGTTCTAACATGCCAGCCAACACTCTAGCAATAAAAGCACCACGAGAGAATCCAAACATAATAATTTGATCATTAATCTCATAATATTTCATTAAAAATAAATATGCCGAGACAATATGATCATCTAAACAAAATGCAAACATGGAATCCAGTATATTTTTAATTCGGGACAAAGACAGATACCTTGACCATGTGTTAACTGAATCAAAATCACTGGAGGTGCCAATCCCTGGCTGGTAATAACATATTTGTGTCTTTGTGTCAAGAAGTCTATAAATTTTCAAAACATTAGTAAAGGGATCAGGACCAAAATTCTCACTTGTACCATCAAAGCACATAATAATTTTTTTACCCATT
>JAJLXW010000465.1:0-11084 GCA_030571515.1 Monosporozyma aquatica
TACGGGAAGATCTTCTTCTTTTCACTTTTGCAGTTTCCAATCCTACGGGTAATATAGTTTCTGTATTGCCTACAAGTTTTAAGATACCATTTTCAATTTTATCTTTATCCATAGATAAAGATAAATTAATATCTTTATAAATGGTGGTATTAGTAGGTTGTTGTTGTTGAAATAATATTGGATGTAATTTAGTTTGATGTCTAATGACTAGATCTTTTCTAGCGAAACATCTTCCGCAGAGGACACAAAGGAAGGGTCTTTCCTTTGTGTGAGAGATTTGATGTCTTTTCAAATGTTCGTGTCTTACGAAGCCTCTTGTGCATATGGGACAACGAAAGGGTCTTGGTTTGTTTGTTTTGATGCACCTTGATTTTTTGGGGAACAATCGTTGATCCTCTTTTATATTTGATGGCGGTCTATTAGTCATTGTTGTGGGTGTTGTTGTGGGTGTGTTGTTAGTACTCCCCGGATCGAGGCAGATTATATTAGATTAGCATAACAGCGTAACACGAGAACACCAGATCACCAACCAGTTGTGTAAAAAAAGGACCCGGGGTAGGGCCACAGACAACCGGGCCATCTAGAGACACACACGCAGGGAGACAGAACACCCAGACACCGGGGGGGCAGCCGTCCACAGCGACAACACCGTCGCCTCGGAAACCGAGAGAGTGAGACAGCGAGAGTGACACAGTGGGGACAACAGCTGGAGGTGTGGGGGGTGAGAGAGCGAGAGAGACACAGCCCTAACTGTTTCCCTAGGGCTGCGGTGTGCGGGTAACCCCTCGGCGTGTGTGTGTGTTTTCTCTTTCCTTTCCGTTCCTTTCCTTTCGTCGCTGTATAAATAGGCGGGACCCCCCCACCCCAACTTCTCTCTTTACACTTCACCTTCTCTTTATTCCCCCCCCCCCTCCACATAAGAGAACCAACTTTGTCCAAAAGTTTCCCTTGCAATAGACAGTACGATCGAGGAGCCTTTATATCCCCCACTCTCTCGATTCTTCGTGATATGCAACAGTGGAAAGATTAAACTAGACCCTGTCATCTTAATAAGAACTCGTGTGGATTATATATGTTTTATATCTTTAATATGAGACTCGAGTGTCAGAAGTTGACTACATATTTTGTACTCTTACATTTTCTTTTGTTGTACTTATCTTGTAAACACGGATCGGCGCAATTAATTTCGTATAAATTAATTCCCTTTCAATATACCCAGTGAGCTCCACGTCATTATCACTAATACATTCTATCTCTAACCCACAGCCAACACATTCTTTAATAAACCTTTCTATGGTGTCTTCACTTCTTATCGTACACGATATTATCATATCTCTACACCCTGTTCTACCCCCACCACCATATAAGAAGGTACTAATACATTCACATAAGGATCCAAAACTATCCACATCATACGTAATATCAGCCCCAATTAATTTAGTCACATCCACAGGGTATACATTCTTATCCTCAGCCCATATTAATCTTTGTCTAATTATATCTCCACTCCCATCCATACCATTCAACATTAAATTCTTACCCATTCGTCCATCCAATAATTCACTATCTCCATCAGTAATATATATCTTCCTCCTATCATTACCCCCGCATCTCACTCCCACCCATTTATATAAAAACATTGAAACTATACCCGTACCAGCACCCAATTCTAAATAAACTTCATCATTCCTGCACCCTCCCACCTTATTCATATACAAACAAAGATACAACGCTCCTTCCCAAGTACGTAATCCAGTAGTATTCAACCCACTAATCAATCGAGGTTGTTCACATATCTTAACATCAATCTCTTCACATATTCTATACTCAATTATATCCTCCTCTTGTGGCCCATTCTTACCAACAGTCAATAACTTAACATACTCTTCATATACCCATTCACTATCTTCATCACCCTCATTCGAATCAATAATTTTCTTCAATACACACTTAACATAATATCCATTCATCTTTTTGATCTTATTCAATTCATTTTGTAAATTCGGGTACTCCTTTGCATCGAATAGAGGAAGCTGCGACACGGGACATCGACCACGTAATTTTCTATACAATTCTTCTTCATCCATATTTTATACCCCTCTTCTCTCTCTCTCTCTTACCTCCCCATCCCATCACATATTTGTACTTAACTAAACCATTCTTATATAAAAATTTTTTCATTTAATTTTATTAAAAGATACTCTTGACCCCCACACAACAATACACCACCAATGGGAAGGATAGCACTACCATTAGTGGTACTATTCGTATCCACACTAGCATACTACTATCACCACTATATCGCCCCATCACCACCACACGATAGAATTAATATAGACCCTACATATCGTCAACTTCAAATCGAATCCATCATTTTACAAACTTGGAATGATTATAAATTAAATGCATGGGGGGATGATATTTATCATCCATTGACACCTGCTACATCACATAATATCGCACCATCTAATCAACCTTTAGGTTGGATCATTATTGATGCCATTGACACCCTATTATATATAGATAAATTTACACAAAATAACACAACAAGAAACAAAATTAACAAAGAATTAAACCACATCATACAATGGTGTAATACCACTTTATCATACGATATTGATGCCGAAGTAAATGTCTTCGAAACCACAATCAGAATGTTGGGGGGACTCTTATCCACTTACCATCTTTTAGATTCGAAGAAAGTCGACAACAATAATAAATCAATCTTCCTCAATAAAGCCATCGATTTGGCAGAAAGATTGATCCCCGTCTTCAATCAATCCATCACGGGCATCCCATATTCAAGTGTCAATTTACATACCGGTCAAGCAATAAAAAATCATGCCGATGCCGGGGCATCATCTACAGCAGAATTTACCACTCTACAATTAGAATTTAAATATTTATCCATCTTAACACAAAATGATAAATATTGGAAATTAGTAGAATCTGTATACCCACCACTATACCAAAAAAACAATCTCCTCAATTCGTTCGATTCATTGATCCCCATTTATACACACCCAGACACAGCAGAATTCTACGGTGCAAATATTAGATTCGGTTCAAGAGGGGATTCCTTCTATGAATATCTTTTAAAACAATATTTATTCACTCATGAACCATTATATTATAAATTGTATCGTCAATCCATGGAAGGAATGAAAAGACATTTATTGAAAACCACATCATCATCATCATCATCATCTAATGGACTGGTTTATATCGCTGAAAGACCTCATGGTCTTAACCACATTCATTCTTCCAAAATGGATCATTTAGTCTGTTTCATGGGTGGCCTAATGGCCATGGGTGCCAGCGAGGGGATCCCCATTGATCAAGCTAAAAAGACCAGTTGGTGGGATACAAAGAGAGAAGAAGATTGGTTACTTGCTCAAGAATTGACTTATACATGTTATCAAATGTATAAACAAACCCCCACAGG
Organism: Monosporozyma aquatica; assembly: GCA_030571515.1. Lineage (NCBI taxonomy): Eukaryota > Fungi > Ascomycota > Saccharomycetes > Saccharomycetales > Saccharomycetaceae > Monosporozyma > Monosporozyma aquatica. Next base: position 3,446 of record JAJLXW010000465.1, read on the forward strand.
GTTAGCACCAGAGATTGTCATATTTAATGATCGCGGTGCAGAAGAATATCTTGAATTTAATTCCAAGGACACAAATTGGTGGATTTCACCTTCAAAAGATTTCGCTATCAAACCTTTAGATTCACATAATTTACAAAGACCTGAAACTGTAGAATCATTAATGTTCTTATATCATTTAACTAAAGATCCAAAATATCGTCAATGGGGGGCAGAAATATTAGACAGTTTTATCAAATATTCATGTATTCATTGTGATGATCCAGAAAGAATCACTTACACTTCATTAAATAATGTAATCAACATCCCAACTGATAAAAAGGATAATTTAGAAAGTTTTTGGTTAGCGGAGACATTAAAATATTTATATTTATTGTTTCAAGATGATGTGGATTTAACTAAAGATATCTTTAACACAGAGGCTCATCCATTCCCATCAATCTCACAAGATATATTAACAGAATTGAATTTAACCACCGGCTGGAGTATTTAGAACTAAATATACATATATATGCTAATGACTCTTACTCTGACATATTTCAAAAATGGAATTTACCACATCTCCATGATTTCTTCTTAGGATTCGTACAGCCTCTTCTCTAGAACATTCTGTCTGTTTCAATATAAGTTCAATATCCTTGGGATTAAATTTCATCACTTCTTTCCCATCTTTATAGGAAGGTAATAATGCAGATTGTCTAGCTTGTTGTTGTGCTACAACTAATTTTTGTCCAAAATTATCTACAAGAGGATCCCCAAAGACAATATATGTGTTGCTGTTACTTTTGTATACTTCGGGGTTCTCGATAATTACCAACTGGTTATCCATTCGCCTCACTGTAACTCTACTAATACCAGCAACTTTCTTATAATTTGATCTAAGTAAGGCATCTTTAGCATATTGTTCATTTTGGGCTATTATCATGGCTTCATCTTCTCCCGATGCAACATTGCTAGTTTCTTTCAATTGCTCCATTTTAAATAATTCAAACCCAACTTTTTAATACCGTGGTATCATCATTCGAATCCGACCATTTATCTTTTCGCAAGGGCTGTTACCTTTTGTATTTCAGTCTTATTAGCGTTTAATTCTTTAAATCACAGACCACATTTTCACTTTTTAAAGAAAGTTGAAAAAAAAAAAAAATAAAAAATTTTCGATGGCCTATAAAGAACTTAAAGATCTGATAACTTTTGGTTGGAGAAGTTAACAGTTAAAAAGTCCTGTTGTCATAGTTCTGTTCATTTGGAAGGAAAGAAAAATAATTATAACCACTTAACATGGATACCACTGCATTATTGCAATGTTTTGCGGCCACCTTGGAACACGATCCAAATATTAGACATAACGCAGAAACTCAATTGAAAGAAGCCAGTAAGACACCAGGATTTCTTGGGGCCTGTTTGGATATTATAGCATCTGGAAATGAGACGCCAGATAGTATCAAGTTATCTGCATCCCTTTATTTCAAGAATAAAATCAATTATGGATGGAATGCTTCTGAATCGTCATTAACATCTAAGAATGAATTATTAAGTTTTGTAGTGGATAATGATGAAAAACCTGTAGTCAAAGATATGTTGATACAAACTATGATCAATTGTTCTAAACACGCACCACATTGTATTCGTATTTTGAAACCAGCCCTAGTGACAATTGTCAGTTCTGATTATCCCTTACACAAATGGGATGTTCTTTTACCTAAATCTCTGGAATTGATCTCCAATGGGGATCTCGATTTAGCTTATGTTGGGTTATTATGTCTATCTGAAATATTTCGTACGTATAGATGGAAAACAAATGATGCGAGACAGGAGCTAGAGATGTTGATAATCAATTATTTCCCTGCACTTTTACAATATGCAAATGATTCCCTTTTATCCAATGACTCAAACTTTAACAATGCCAAGATTGGTGATTTATTGAAATTAATTTTAAAGATATATAAATTTGTTACCTATCATGATTTACCATTTGTCTTACAAAGAGAAGAGTTCTTTGTTCCTTGGGCCAATCTTTTCGTTAAAGTGATACAAACTCCTATCCCACAAGAATTTTTAAATAAGGCCGATAAAGAATCAAGAGGTACATATTCTTGGATTAGATGCAAGAAATGGGCTTATGCTAATTTATTCAAATTATTTCAACGTTATTCGTGCAAGACTTTATCTGGAAGATATGAATATGAAGAATTTAGAGTACTTTTTGTCGAACATTTCTTACCTCAATTCTTACAAACTATATTCCAACAAATTGAACAGTGGGGGAATGGTTCTTTATGGTTAAGTAATGAATCCTTATACTATATACTAAGTTTCATTGAAACTTGTAGTACCCAAAAGAAAACATGGCCGCTTATTAAGCCACATTACGATATTATCTTAAAACATGTTATCTTCCCGTTACTGACGCCAACTGAGGATACTTTAGAAACTTTTGAAAATGATCCCCAAGAATATATTCATAGAAATTTGGAACTATGGGATAATGATTATTCTCCAGATTTAGCAGCTACATCTGTACTAATTACCGCTGTGGGTAGACATCCATCAGTGACATTACCTTCAACTATGGAATTTATTGTTCAAACTTTACAAGCTAACATTTCTTCGGGTGTGGGAATGAATTTAGAGCAAGCAGTCCAAATTGAATCTGTGTTAAAGATGTTTTCTAATATTATCGATAAATTGTTAGATAAGAAATCTCCATATCATAACGACATGGAGAACATGCTAAATACATTAATTTTACCACTTTTCAACTCACAATACGGGTTTTTAAAGGCTCGTGTCTGTGATATCTGTTCCAAACTTGGTGCCATTCCATTTAATGACCCAAAGACTATTGAAATTATCTTCCAAGGTATCATGACTTGTCTAAACGATTCAAGTGACTCTTATTTACCTATTAACTTATCTGCATCATTAGCATTACAAACTTTCATTGCAGAACCACATTTCAGAGATGCATTAGTTGGGTCTGTGGTACCAATCATGCAAAAATTGCTATCATTATCTAATGAATTTGAATCTGATTCTATCTCAGGGGTGATGCAAGATTTCGTGGAACAATTTTCTGAACAATTACAACCCTTTGGTATTGAATTGATGACCAGCTTAGTTCAACAATTCTTGAAATTAGCTGTTGATTTACAAGATGCCGCAAATTTCGATCCATCAAATATAATTGATTCCAATGATATTCCTGATGAATCCGATAAACAAATGGCTGCACTGGGGATACTCTCCACTATTATTTCGATATTATTATCATTCGAAAATTCTTTAGATATTGTCAAGAGCTTAGAACAATCATTTTATCCAGCTGCTGAATTTATCTTAAAGAATGACATTGAGGATTTCTATCGTGAATTAAGTGAATTCTTTGAAAATTCTACTTTCTTATTGAGACAGGTGACACCAATCACATGGAAAGTTTTAGAATTGATCGGTGAAGCCAATAGAAAAGAGGAAAGTATGGTGTCATACTATTTAGAAGATTTCATGTTAATGATTAACAATATCTTATCTTATGGGAGTGAAGAATTAAGAAAGAATAACTTTTATGCTAATATATTATTTGAAATATATGCTGATTTTAGTATCACTGAGGATACTTCATTAGATGAGTTGAACACATTGTTTGATCTATCTCAAAAATTGATCATTGCATTGGGGACTCAGTTACCTAATGAAATTAGAGAGCGGTTCTCAAAGGATTCTTTACAAGCAATCTTAACAGAAAGGAAATCATTAAAGACTAAAATTGTCTTTGGTGTCACTTCGTTTAATGTTATCTTAGCCAGTACTATTTCTGCTCCGGCATTGACATTAAACTATTTGAAGCAACATAATGCGCTTGAATTGTTTCTTGATACATGGTTAACCTCATACATACCACATTACCTGAGAACCTTTGATATTAAATTATCCGTGATGGCCTTATTGAATATTATCACACAATTATCTGATGCAGATTTTGCGTCATTGGAAATCACAAACATATTACCTAAACTGGGTTCAGATGTTGTGGATTTATTGAGTAAGTATCCTGCTGCTGAACGTGAATTGGAAGAAAAACGTAAAGAATATACTTCATTTGACTCGAATACTCATGATTACCTTGATGACACTGCTGGAGATGGTGCCGCCTGGGACGAGGCAGGTGATGATGAAGTAGCGGATGATGAGGATGATGCCATAATACAACAATTTGTGGACGAGTTGAAAAAGGAAGGCGAGTCCAGTTTCCGCAACACATTTGATTTCAGTGGTGATACCTTTGATGATTTGGATGAAGATCCACTTTCAAAGTCTATTCTGGATGATGTAAATGTGTATTCTTTGATTAAAGCATCTGTATCTCATTTACAGCAAGCTAATGGGGCAAGATACCATGCAGCATTGGGCCAATTGACATCAGAACAACAACAATGTCTTGTCCAAGCTATGAATATCTGATTGGATAGTACATAGTTAAGAAAAGTTTAATAATTTTTTAAAATTCATAGAGATAGATAACATGTAACATAGAATATAATTAAACATCATAGAATACAATGCTTTTTGAAAGAATATTTCTTTTGATAATAATATTTGCGTAATTCTGTATCAACACCAGTTTTATCCCGTTGGTGTGATGTATGGGTGGAGACGCTTTCTATGGAAAATTTTCAGTTTGAAACCTTGAAAAATTTCAATATTGAAAGCTCATCTCATCGCTGAGTTTTGAGTTATTGAAGTATCGTCTTGTATCTAATGGGGGTGATAACTACGTTCTTACAACTGTTGAAGGTGATATAATTCAGAGATAACATTAGTACAGAAAGAAAATTTTTGCAGCTATGGAGACAGAACAAAAGTCAGATATAATTGCCAGTTTTTCTCAGGATGCAAGCAAATTTGCATTCCAAGCAAACTTGTCTCGAAGAAATATTATAGACTTATATCCACTAGATCCTACCACTGGGTATGAGATTAACAGTTCTTTTGTGAACCATTTGGATTACGAAAATACTGAGTTTACCGCTTCTGATTTATTGTTCATAAATTGGTGTAAGAATGTAACAAACAATAAACAACCCAAGAGGAAATTGGATGAGAATGGGGACGGAGAAGCTGACCACAATGATGCTCCAACAGAGAATTTCTTTATTAATGCATTTCCAAAGGGTCAATTAGTGGTATATTCATCTAACGGTAAAGATATTGTGAATATTATTCGTAATAGACAAGAAATAATCGGGATGGACACTGTTGATAAGAATATTTGGACACTTGATACAAATAAAGTGGTCAAGATCTTTGATTATAGCGCTAGTAAACCTTCTAAGACTTTCACTTTGATTGATGGTAAAAAGGATGAAATCTCTAATTTCCATGTTTGTAAGATTAAAAATGGTGAAATCTTAATTATTATTTTCACTGAAGACCATGTTTACATTATTGATCCCAGTAAAAGAAGACCATCAACAAGAGCGCAGTTTGAATTATTTGGTGGTATATCCGCACAAATCACAGCGGATGGGGAAAACATTGTCATTGCTGATATAGAAAAACTAAATGTTTATAATATAAAGACACAAAAACTTGTTAGATCATGGCCATTACAAGTCGAAAGGTTGAAAATATTTGAAGAATATATTTTTGCATTATCAGCTAGTGGGCAATTAAATGTTTTCAATATGGCTCAAGATGAAGTCATATGTAATATTAAAGTAGCTGACTCAGAGGTTCTTGATTTTATACAATTGAATGATCCACATGGACATGATGTTTTGATAGCGTGGTTAAATGTTAATGAACCCAATTTCAAATTGTTTAGTATAGAAAGTATTGTTTCCAACAAAGAAATTATAATTAATGAGGACAATATCCAACCGGAAGAAGAAGAAAAACTGATTACCGCTGAATCAGAGCAAGATGATAAGAGTTCATCTGGAAAGATTGCGAATGCCAACAAAAAGAAGGGGAAGAATAAGAAAGCCACTAAACAAGAACAAAATGACGTTGTATCCCAATTAATTTCATTAATAGAAGAACGCGGACCTCAAAAGGATGTTATTGTGAACCTGACGTCTGCTGATACATGGAATGATTCAAGAATCACATGGTTTATCACAGACTATGTCACTACTGAGTCTATTGCCACATTCTTATTTAAATGTATTACAAAGGAATTACAAAGTCATGTCTACGAGGAGACCACACTTCTAAATACATGGTTGAGATGGTTATTGATTTTGGTCAATATACCCAACAGTTTCAAACAAGATAAAGAAAATAAGAAGACGTTGAAACACTTCAGATCACTGCTAAAGGGCTCTAATGACTCATTACCGATCTTATTGGGTATACAAGGTAGATTGGACATGCTAATTAGACAAGCTAAATTAAGAGAAGAACTGAATAACCTTTCTATTGAAGACGAAAAGGCTAATGGTTCCAATGACGCTGATCTGATCGAAAAAGATGAAGCCCAGAATGAAAACGAGGATGAAGAGAATATGGTCTATGTCAACGGTGAAACTGATGTATTTGTCGATGCACAGGAATAGTAAGTAACAGTCATCGCCATGCATAAATATTTAAATAAGTAACATCTAAAACCAAGAATTGCCTATAGAAATCCAATAAGCAAGATCTAATTCTGATCTCAAATAGAATTACTCGTTTAGGAAGTGATATTCAGTATTGCAGATCCTAGGCCGAAATGTGGGGCAGCCATTTTTTTCTTGAAAATTTTTCAAACATTTAAGAGATGAGATGACCAAGCTTTTTGAAGGCAGGGATGAGATGAACTTGTGTGGGGGTTGGTGTGTTTAGCGTTCGGTTCTGTTATTCAACCACACGGAACATATCCCCTTCGTCTCCTAATGTCTGAAGTTGAAAAATATTATATCTCTTATAACAACGTCCACAAGTTATGTCAAAAGGTCGCTAAAGAGATCTTGGCCAGAAATGAAAGACCTGATATCATCATCGGTATTTCTGGTGGTGGTCTAATTCCTGCTAGAATTATTCGTTCCTTCTTGAAAGTTAAGGGGGAGAAGAATATTCCTATTCAGGCTATCGGTTTATCTCTATATGAAAGTATGGGCAGTACAGGCGGTGGATTTGAAGCCATTGGTAAGGAAGTTATTAGAACTCAATGGTTAGATTTTGGAGCCTTGAAGGAACATTTCGATTCCTTAATTGGTAAAAGAGTTCTCATTGTGGACGAAGTGGATGATACTAGAACTACTCTGCATTATGCTGTGACTGAATTACAAAAGGAAGTGGAACAACAACAAAAGATGTTAAATAGACTAGATGAACCTACTACTTTCTCTGTATTTGTCATCCATAACAAAGATAAACCAAAAAAAGCTGATTTACCAAAGGATATGTTAGAAAGTGGACGTTATTTAGCTGCTGAGACTGTCCCAGACGAATGGTTAGTGTATCCATGGGATGCAGACGATATCGATGAACATACCAGATTGGCTAAATTACAAGGCCATGATTGAAGGAATAACATTTGTGCAGTTCCATTTCCCATAATTTCTTCATATTTACCTGTATATCTACTATATATTTATATGAGAAAACACCACCATGCAAGATATCTTAGAAACAAAACGGAAAGACAAAACCTTCTATA
>JAJLXW010000465.1:11104-21292 GCA_030571515.1 Monosporozyma aquatica
GCTCCTGTTATTACTCCTTAAGCTCGAACTATCTCAGACTTTCTTGCATTTGAATCATTTGTTGGACCTGTTGTTTCATCATTTCTTTCAAATCCTCTACATCATTTTCTAGTTCTTCTGCATGCTCAGTCTTTTCTCCCAGTAACTGTAACGCTGTTTCCAATTGTTTCTCTAGATCATTTACTCTTGATTGTAAATCATTCTTTTCAGTTTGGAAAGTCTTTACTTTTTCATTCTCTTCTAATAACTTTAATAGTTCATCATTAGTAGAATTTTTCTCCTTCTTTAATTGATCATATGCTAATTGGAGTGATGATAATTCTCCTTCCATCCTTCTCACTTCTGCACCGAGTCTACTTACTAATTGGGCACTTACTTGATTGTTATTATTACTTGTTATTGTATTTTCATTGATATTATTATTAGAATTACCAAAATTATCAGTGGGAGACATAAAATTCCCACTTACATCCGATACAGATGGGATTCTATTTAATATCTGGGAGGTACTTGTCTTACGTCCCAGATTCAGCATTGATGTAGAACTATTCCTCTTATTTAAGAAATAGGATTCTAAATTTGATGATGTTTCAGGAATATCACCGAGTCCATTGCCACTGTTTAACATTGAATTATCTCTTGAATTAAAATGCATGCTCATATCATTAAGTATTTCATCTGCATCTTCATGAATACTTAAATTTCTTTGTATTGTTTCCTGATCACGATTAGAAAGTTTTGGTAAGGATAAAGACCAATCATTTTCAAAATTACGGATAATTTCATTATGATCTTCGTCCTTCTCGTTTTGTTCAACAAGATTATCATTATCATCTGAGATACTCTTAGTTTCACCTGGTACTGGTGTAGCATCGAGTGGTGATACAGATCTATTATTACTTTGATTGATGACAGGAGTTGCTGAAGTAGATATGTTTTTTGCTAATTGTTCCTTCTGTATGGTATATTTCTTTTGTAATAAATGATAATCATCTTTAATCTCTTCTAAACTTGTTTCTAGATTTCTCTTCTCGTTCATTAAAGTTATTTGAGTTTCTTTATTATCCTTAATAATATAATCCTTGCTTGTTATATCATTTTGTAAATTTTGTATCAGTGTATTATTAGCATCAAGTTGTGATTTGAATTTATCAATCTCTGAAGTTGAATTATCTAATTTACTTTGTAAATCAGTTAATTTTGAATTTAATGAAAATTCAATACTCTCCCAATTAGCTTTGCTTGAAGTGAATTGTTCCTGTAACAATTTATATTGTTTTCCCAAATTATTTTGATCTGATAATGACTGATTCATGGTAGTATCATTATCACTACCCTCACTTGAGTGTAGATTTCGATTAATATGAGTATTTTCTAATTCTATTCTTAATTGTTCCAACTTACTTTCTAACGTAGTAACTTGATCCCTTGTTGCTTCTTTGATCGCGTTTTTCTCCTTATCAAAGGATTCACGTTCCAGGTGAATATCTTGATTTAAAGTGTTAATAGTAAGTTCTAATTTATTAATATTATCCTTTAATGATTCAATAGTGTCATTTCTTTCCTTCAATTCATCCTTTAACACCGAGATATCTTCATTATTCTCTGCATATCCCTTAATAAGATCATCTTTTTCCTTTATATCAATCTGTAATTTTTTCAAAGAGTCATTTGTCGTAGTGAGATTTACTTTCAAATTAGTATTTTCTTTATCTAAATCTTGTATTTTACCTTTCAACCTTTGTATCTCTTTATTGTAATTATTAGTGGTAATCTCTAATTTATCTAAGTCAGAATTTAATGATTCAATGGTATGATCTTTTTCTTTTACTAAATTCATTAACCCGGAATCATGATAGCTTTTCTTTGTCTTGGTCAATAACGTCTCTATATGAGGCTTCAATATGGTAAGAATATTATTTACATCATGATTGGAATAATCATTTGGTAACCACTGTTTGAATAAAGATAATTCTTTAGGCAATTGATAGGTAACTACCTCGGAGAGAGCCGCGTCAAGTTCCTTTGAGCCCTCCTGTTTTTCTGTGGTTTTGTTAACATCTTCTGTAACCATGTCACTATCATCTTGCTTGTTTACATCTCCCTGTAGATGTACTATACCATCATCTGCTACTGTCTTTTCAGTTATCTCTGGGGCAGGGCTATGAGCTTTGGATACTGTTGATGAACTCACATTTTTAGAAGCCTTTGATTTCTTCTTCCCCTTCTTGGCAGCTAGAGACAATCTCTCTTCAAGAGAAAGTTTCTTCGTCGACATTGGACAAATGCTAAATTGATAGTTGATTCAGTAGAGGGTGATAGTTGTATTAATTGATGTATCAAGCTGTTAATCCTGGCTTTGTATATATTGTTGAATTATTTTTCTTTCACTTCTTGTTTATATTTGATGAAAAATAAAAAGTGAGATTGATGCATAGAGTAACTGTGACATATCGAGGTGATAATATACTATATCTCTGCTAGAAAGTCTTCTAGTTGGACAGTACGGTCATCATTGGAACCACCATCCTGGATTGGCCCAACTTGGATGAGATCGCCACGTAAAAGAACTCTGTACAATTGTTTGGTGGTCTCGCTTTGTTGGAAGGAAGACACCGTGACTGGTTCTACCTCTGGAGAGGTCTCAGCAATTGTTGCTAGTCTATGTAACAACTGCATCACTATCTCAGTGTCCTCTTCAGACAGTTCAGCGGAGAACAGGTTCCTTTGGACACATTCTTTTAAATCAGACCAATATTTCTTATTCATGTCTTGTATTACTTCGTTACCTGAGTTCCCTTCAGGGTTATCACTGGGTGTCTTATTAAATGCATTTATGAGTTTAGTCAGATTGTAATTGATCGCCTTTTGGTTTGTATTAGCCTCCTCAAGGAGCTCATATTTCAATTTCAAATAGTTTAAATATGATTCACTAGTCACTTTCCTCGAATGTAATGAGGTATTGGCTAAACTCAATCCAATTGGATCCGATCTCTCCGGGAATATTAATGCTCGTTTCAATAGAGATTTCCAAACCTTCTCATTGACCGGTTTAATGTCCTTAAATCTAGGATCTTTCACTTTTTGATCTTTCAGAAGTTTGATGGTATCAGTGGCTTGCCTTAAGAAATCCTCTTTGGTCTCAATTTGTCTTTCCAGAGACCTGGAATATGCTTCTAACCAATCCTCGTTCCTTGTCATGTTCATATCCCGTTGATTACTACGCTGTATCTATGGTTTTTATCACCCTACAATATATACTTTAGAAGTATCGCTTTTATAAGATATGAGGTCTGTTTTCCACTTAATTTAACTTTTCATTAAAACAGGAAATATGATAATGCCAAATGGGCAAACGTATAAACACAGCGGAACCATAAGGAAAGATGTCCTCTCTTGATATCAATGAGATCTCGAAACTGGACGATGTTTCAAAGAAGGAATTGGTGGGATTCATAGAAGGTGAGACCTCCAAACAAAAAATCCAAATGGCTGTGCACAAATTCACAAAGACTTGTTTCCAAAAATGTGTCACAAATGTTGGTAACAGTCAACTCTCCATCGACGAGGAAGCATGTTTAGCAAATTGTGTTAACAGTTTCTTGGATGTTAATATCAGAATCATCAATGATTTGCAGAACAACACTAGGTAAATATATATATATTTATTTTTTGGTCTGTATATGCTTTATGTAAATAGTTTAATAATGACGTCTCTATAACAATTTGACTCTATCAATTGGTCTCGTATACCCATGGTATCTACACCTATCTTTTGTAATTCGTCTACAAGTTGCCGTAACAAAACAAGTCTACCTGTCGATTCCAGTTTCCCCTCTTGATCACATTTGATTGTTATGAGCAAGATGAGTCCCATTATATCAAACTGATGAGCCACTATTCTCTCTATAGGGAAGATTTGAACCAAGTGGGATATTAGACTGATCATTTTATCGACCACGCCATCAAATAAAGTGAAAAAGGGATCTTTCACTAACGTTTCTCCTACCACATATATTATTCTCTGTAGTAATAAGACACTAGATTCACCCACAATGGTTAACATGTCAAGTAACTGATTGAGAGCAAACATTAACAAGGTTTCATGCTTAAACCCTGACCTTGGTATACTATGTTGTAATATGACTTCATTACAAATAATTAATAGCATTTCTCTATATTTACTCGTGGAAAATTGTTTCTGATATAATTTTATCAAGGTTGGATATACGTTAGTCCAGATTTGTAAAGTTTGTTCTTGTGGGAAACTTGGTGGCGTGAAGTATAACATTTTCTTAAGGATTGGTTCAAATAGATTGAAAAGACCAGAATCTTGTATGGGAATCCATTTCCCTTTTATATTATTGTTAGCAGTACTACTATTATCTTCACTCTCTCTACCAAAACAGTCTAATAAGTTATCGAATAATTTTATAGACGGTAATTTAATCTCTTCAAAATAACTTGTATCATCCATTAGATTCAATATACCTGGTATTATCCACCAAAGATTACTTGAAATATCTTTATGTTGTAATTTGCGTAATACTAAATTGAAAAGACCGATATATTTAACTTCGTTACTCTTAACCCATTCATCTCTAATGTCATCCTCTTTCATGGAAAGACCTAACCTAGGATTCAAGCCTGTATTTTTAATCGATTGTTCACTTTTGACTCGTAATAAATGTGGTTTCAAATCGTTGGTCAATATATCAATAGATCGCTCTCCAAAACCTTCTTTACCGTTTAGTACATCCCATATTCTATCTAAACCGGATTGTAGGATGTCTTGCTTTATGGATAGGTCTTTATTAAAAGTAAAATATGAGAGACTTTCCAGCAATTGAACCAATAACACATCATCATCAATTTTATTTAGATCATCAATTGAGTGAATCTTTTTTAATACTACATTTGCTTGTTTTGTAGCCAATTCAAAATCAATTCTAGTACTATTGCATTGAAGAATCCACTTGTTAAATAAAGTTAGGTTTTCCATATCATCTATTTCTTTCCTCTTCCCCATCTTCTCCCCTTCTTTGAAGCCTTTCTCTTACACTTGTATTTAGCCTTTTCACAGTGTTGAATTTAATTTCAATTTTCCACTTTTTTGAAGATCAGAACTAAATAAGACACTCCTCTCAGACAAATAAAGGAACATTAAAATAGAGCTGTTATAATAAGACTTTTATTAAAAGAATAATAAAGTTTTTTTTCTAAATAAGGTATAAATAAGATATTAAAATAAATAATTAAAGGAAAAGGATCATAAATAAATAAAATCAACTAAGATACAAAAACGCAGAAAAAAATAAATTTAAAAGAGCTTAAAAAGCATCTTCAGAGACATCATCATGGAAGTATTTACCTTCTAAAGTTGGTTTAATAATACCAGCTCTAACACAGAAATCACCAAAGTGTTCACCTTCATTTCTTTCTAAGGCCCATCTCTTGAATAATGGTCTAATAATGTCAACAATATCATCATCCTTAACAGATGCCTTATAAAGTTTGTTTAATCTTTCACCATAGAAACCACCACCAAGCATGATATTATATGTATTTGGAGCTTTACCAATAAAAGCCAATTCTGCTAACCATGGTCTGGAACAACCATTTGGACAACCAGTCATTCTTGTAACAACAGCATCGTGACGTAGACCATATTCTTCTAAAATATCTTCTAATTGAGTAATTAAGACTGGTAAGTAACGTTCAGATTCAGCCATGGCTAAACCACAAGTTGGTAAACCAACACAGGAGGAGGAAGTTTGTCTGATACCGGATAAATCGGTGTTATCAATAACGTACTTCTTCATAATAGCCTTGATATTGTCTAAATGTTCGTCAGTAATACTACTAATCAAAACATGTTGATTACCAGTTAATCTGAAATTACCGGAATTGTGTTCTTTCATATATTCAGCAACCTTTCTAAAACCAGTCTTTTGTGGCTTATCTGGTGTATCAGCTAATCTACCATTTTCGACAAAGGCAGTGAAATGATTCAAACCATTCTCGTCCTTAACCCAACCGAAGTAATCACAGTTTGATTTAATTTCAAATGGTCTTTCTGCACCAAACTTCTTACCGAAAATTTCTTCAACTTTAGCGTTGAAAACTTCAACACCCATATCATCAATGGTATACTTTAAACGAGCATGTTTACGGTCAGTACGGCAACCATGATCTCTTTGAACAATGAAGACAGCCTTAATAGCATCAATAACATCTTCTGGCTCAACGAAACCTAGTAAGGAACCACGCCTTGGATAAGTCTTCTTGTTGTTATGAGTAGTACCCATACCACCACCAGCATACATGTTATAACCGACAACAATTTCTGTTTCTGGATCAACAATAGCAATCATACCAATATCAGAAGACCAGACATCGACATCATTATATGGTGGGACAGTAATATTAACCTTGAATTTTCTTGGCAGGTAAACAGGACTGTATAATGGTTCGACATCGACTAAAGAGTTATCAGATAGCTTCGTCTTCTTAATGTTTGGACCACCATCTCTGTTTTGGAATAGTTTTTCCCAATTTGGATCTTCATCTCTGTCATCTGGACCTTGTAACCACAAGTCGTAATAAGCAGTAGTATTTGGTAGGAAATATTCAGAAATATCGTAACCCATCTTAGAAATTTGTTTGTGAATCTTTGCATTAGCTGGGAGAGCTGTAACCATGACGTTTCTGTTAACATCACCACATGCAGCTAAAGAATCTAATAATCTGGAATTCATGGCTCTAATAGCGTGCTTGATATCCTTCTTGAAGATACCATGTAATTGGAAAGTAGCTCTAGTAGTAACCTTCATAGTACCATTACCAGTTTCATCAGCTAATTGATCCATGATAAGCCATTGGTCTGGAGAAGCAATACCACCTGGTAATCTGACTCTACACATAAAGGAGTATAATGGTTCAATACCCTGAGCCTTACGGATTTCCCTAACATCACGATCATCTTGCATATAACAGCCGTGGAATTTAGTTAATTGAGCATCATGTGGGTGAATATTCAGAGTACTTTCATCATGTAAACCTTCATAAATGGTACCTCTTAAGAAATTAGAGTTGATCTTCATATCTTCATTAGTGTATGGCTTTTCTTCAACCATATCATCAGCAGAGACACCTAAAGCTTCCCATAATTGTGGTTCCCATTCAGAATAGGCAGTTTGGAACCCATCCGCATCTTGGTCGTCACCTAAACCTAGCGGGGCCAGTGGCTTGGCAGTCAACAGCTCTAATCTGGCATACAGGTCCTTGGCTGGCTTGTTGAAGTAACGGGCATCCTCCTTTCTTGGCCAGTACCGAGAATCACCCAAACCGAAAACAGCAAAGTTCAAAGTAGCTAAATCCACATCCGTAGACCCCTTCAACTCCTCCCAGAAGGTCTTACCGTCCTGTGGGAACTCACCCTGACCGGCAGTGGACGTAATGAACACAACATTCTCCTCACCAGCAAGGTCTTCTAAGATAATGTCGTCCATCGACAAGGCAGTAGCCTTTAGACCAACAGAGGCAGCACGCTTGGCAAGCCTGGTGGCCAGGGCAGTACCGTTACCACCATCAGAGGCGTAGTAGATGTGCAATGGTGGGCCAGATAAACCCTCTAGCAGCTCGTTGTATGCAGCATTGGCCCTCTTCTCTTGCTTCCTGGTGACAGCATCGGAGGCTGACAATTCGATGTTTCTGGCAAGCTCAGCAGACTGGTTGGTTAGCAGGGTCAGTTTGTTTTCACGGTCCAAGAAGTCCTGTAGTTCCTTTCTGATGATGGCAGAGTCAAGGGTGAAGGCCAGTTCCCCAGCAGCATCGTCCTCCCTTCTGGGGTCGTACCTGTACAGCGGCCAGTAACCAGACTCAACAGCGTTCTTCGTCTCCTTAAGCACCTCGAGAGGAGTGTCCCTCTCAGAGTGGTAGGGAAGGTAGGCAAGCACCACAGATGGACCGTTGAAGCTGGAGGCCTCGATGAAGGCCGTCAACAGCTGGGTGTAGGACGAGTACACGGCAACAGAGGCAACGTACACGTCGTGGAAGTTCATTGCATACAGCCCCACGTTCTTCTTGTGGGATCCCCTGCTGTGCTTGGAAATGTCGGTGTATGGCTCAGAGTCGATGATCAGCATATTGATGTTCTTCTGAGAGGTAAGGACGTGGTGCACACCAGAGTTACCCAGGTCGTAGGACCAGGCATCGGAACCTACCAGCCAGTGGGACTTGAACACAAAGCTGTCCAGGGAGGGGGCCAGCTTGAGGATTTGTAGGACAGCATCACAGTCCTGGTTGTCTTGTAAGATGGTGTACACTTGGTGGGCAACCTCGTTGGCCTCGTTCAACTGGGCCTCGTTCAGCTGGGACTCAGTGTAAGTAGCCCATTGGGAAAGCAGCTTGACCAGTTCGTTGGCACTGGGGACCGTAGAGAAAAGGGAAGGGTCAAGGGATCTCTTCACTTGGGCAGCAAGAGCATCACGGTCGCTGCTCGACTTCAAGAAGGCACCAAACCCGTACTCTGGCGACTTCACATTGATGGAGTCGTTACCGTATTCATTTAGCACGTTCAGATTACCGTTGAACAATTGGTTTAGCACCTTGAGGTAGGCAGTTTCCAGACTGATCACGTTCTTCACTGCATCGTTGTACTCACCGGTGGATGGGGTACTGATGTCCTCGCCCACATATAATGACTGGCTTGGAGCAGCACTCTGCACGTTGTCCACAATTTGAGCTAAGGCAGACTCAGCATCAGCGATGTGTCCCACGTTAGATAGTACGATCTGGTCGATCTTCCTCTCAGCAAGCAGGCTGAAGTTGTCGAAGAAGTCTAGCAGCAATGGGTCAAACCCCGCACCAGTGGTGGACACAGCCTTGGAGGCACCTTCAATGATCGCAATCTTGGTGATGGAGGCAGGGATGGATTCCAGCAGTTGGGCCAAGGTCCATGGTCTGTACACAGCAATGTCCACGAGTAGAGCGTTCAACTTGGCAGCAGCAGGGGCGAAAGCCGAACCGTAAGCGGATAAGTTGATTAACAATGTGGAGGGGGATGCAGGAGCACCCGGGTAGGTGGTGAAGTATTCAACATTGGCAGCAGTGGATAGATCGAAGCGGGGCAATTCTTGTTCGAAGTCGAATTGAGGAAGGTCCAGGTCCTTGTCGTAGACAGTGGTGGCCCCCACAGCGGCAAAATTGATGAAGTGGAGCACAGGCTCGTTGTTGGAGAGGGTCAATTGGTACGCCAATCTACCGTTGGCAACAACTGCATCGAGGCTATTGGAGATGAAAGTGGGGAAACCCAAGTCCTTTAGGGCAGGGACGATGGAGTAGTCCTGCAGGTCTAAGTCGACATTGATCACGATAGAGGAGTCCTTCAAGTTGTACAAGTGGGGTAGAGCCTTCAAAGCGGTCAATTGGTCTGTGGTGACGGTGGTGAGAACTCCGTCTTGCACATTGGCGACAATCTGGTCAAATGGGTCCTGGGAGGTTAGCAGTGGAATACCACTCTTCTTGGTGATATTGTAAGGGGAGGTGGCTGCGGAATCCTTGGTGGCGGCAGTGTAGTATGTCTTATTCTGCGGATTCACCTGAGAGAGTTCAGCTAGGACATTTGGTAGTGTCACAGCTGTAGTCACAGTCATAACTATTGTAAAATCGTGTGTGTATATACTAAAGTTTAGTCACTGGACTTTTTGGTTATCTGTGGTTAAAAATGGGTAACCAAAGAGAGATTGACAATAAATAAAGAGTATCAACGGAATAAGGACTCATTAGAAAACAAAGTGGATCTAGAGACTGTTTCAAACTGTTATATATATAAACTTTCTTTGAGCACATCGACTCCTGTGGAATCATATTTGCAGTGTTCAGTGACTACGAAAAGAGGAATCCCAATTTTTCACCAAGGGAGAAAACAATAAGTCCACACTGTGTCTCCCTTTGGAAAAAGAATGAAAAATTTCAAGCGGGCAGAAAAAAACAAAAAAAACTGTGGGAGCCATCCTCGAAGGATTGCGATTCCTCGAGGAAATTAAATTAAATGGCTAGAGAAAGGCAAAGGGCATCGCTGTAAATGGAATTTGAAAGGAAAAAAACGATCCAATTGGAAAAGCGCTGGGAAACAGTTAGTAATGTTACTATATGGTGGTCGATTAATCATCCACACTTACTTCC